>JAEANM010007132.1:667-17995 GCA_017656035.1 Myanophis thanlyinensis
TGTGTGTGTGTGTGTGTCTCCCAGGCTCAGTGGCATAGGCAGGTTTTTAGAACTTTATGGAAGACTAATAATGGTTGGAGATTGGTCTCTGGATGACCAGTCAGGTACATTTGGGCCAGTGAAACTAGCCAATAATTGCAGCAACATTTGGTAGTATTGCCAACCTAAATGGGAACATATAATTGACCCCTAAAAAAGATAATGAAAAAATCTACATCAGAGCAAGAGAGCTCCTTGCAGTTTCAACTGCTGGCTTACATACAGTCAGGATATGCATGAGATAAATCACTTGGACATGAAGCAATGTAATTAAAATGCCCAGCACGTACTAAAATTATCTGCAGTTCCCTAGAATTTGATGGAAAACTTGCTGTTTTCCAACGGCAACTCTTGGTAGGCATAGCTAAAATAGCGAATAGTGAAAAAGTCAGTGAGTTGTAGTTCAGCATTGTCTGAAGGAACTACTGGTTCCTCACTGTTGCTCTACGACAGGGGTGTCAAATTCAAGGCCTGCGGGCCAGATTCGGCCTGCGGGGTGCTTAGATCTGGCTCATGGGGCTGCCCTGGAAACAGTGAAGGACTGGCTCACAGTGTCTCTGCCAGTGAAAATGACAGCCTCCTGCAGCCCTCTGCTAGCGAAAACAGAGCCCCTTGAGCGCGGCACCCTTGAGCTCTATTTTCTCTGGCAGAGGGCTACAGGAAGCCATCGTGGCCAAAGATGGATCTTCGACAAGTGACATCCAGCTGGCCATGCCTACCCCACTGGTCAAATACAACCCTGATGCAGCCCTCAATGAAATAAAGTTTGACAACCCTGCTCTTCGATTATTATTGGTTGAAAGTGAGGTCTATTTCTGAAATGTCTGCGAAATCATTCTATTTACTCAGAAGTGAGCACCATTGATTTCAATGAGACTTCCAAATACCAGTTCAAGTTCAGTATAGCTGCAGACATATACCCTGCTCGGAGAGATAGGCCTGAATCATCAGCATGTCCAAGCGCAAATTACACAACTTTTTCTGACTGGACAGGTATCAGCTTTATAGCTGATTTATCCAGGTATAATGACAGCAATTTGACACAATCTTTTACCAGGAGGAATAAAAAAGTTGTTTTTGGGAGTCTCTCCTCAGTATCAGAGGTGAAATTCAGCAGGTTCTAGCAGATTCACTAGAACTGGTAGTAAATTTTCTAAGCAGTTCAGAGACCCAGTTGTTATAAGAAATCTCCTTCTGTCTTTTTCTACTTTACAGGGTTAATCCTGTAAGGAAGGCAGGAAAAAAACATTCTGATGTTGTTTCTAGCCTAATCTTTATTGCCCTGCTTACAATAACTGCCCACCCAGTCACATGATTCCCCCAGCCATGCCACAGAACCAGTAGTAAAAAATTTTGAATTCCACTACTGCTCAGTATAACAATTTTTAAATTTACCTGTTTCTATTCTAGTGAATAACAGTGAAGACAGTACCATAACCTATGCAGAAGTCATCTGTAGATAAGTGATTCCTTTATATGACAAAGATGAATGTTTAAATTATTATTTAATTCCATATTACTTTGGTCACTCTTTATCTGTACAACAGAGCTAGCAATCTAACATCAGAATAAAGTATCTGAACATTGATGCAGTCCCCAAAATCTCATTTTTCACCATGCCAAAAAATGGTGGCAAACATGTTTTGAGCCATTCTAGTTCACTCTCAAGGATTCCAGTAAGAGTTAACAGAAAGAAGATGAAAAATGACAAAAATGTGCGAGCTATATAAAATTCAGAACTATTTTTTAATGGTCAAGTCACAGTAGAATGCCATGATGAAAACATGATGGAGGCAAGAATATCTAAATATTTACAGTCAGACTTTCTTAGACTAGCGCAAGCTTCCTTCCAAGGTTCTGACTGGTAGAAGGCCTTATCTTCTGTCATCTCTTGCAACGGGAACCATATGTGAAAGCCATGCAAGTTCTTCCTGTTCACCTTTACGGAGTCTTCTTCTGGAATTCACATAGCAGTTCCCTTCAGCAATTTTCTTCTGAATAGTCCTGGAACAAGCTCTCACCAAGATAAACATGTTCTATCCATTTACTAGCTCAGCATTACTCTTTACTAAAACAAATCTTCAACTGCTATCTAGATCCACCATACTATCTCCATCCAAGTTCTTCTCAGAATTTTCAAGGTAGTCTTCTTTTCCCAGCTTATTAACTTTCCTTTTTTCTCCTCCATCAGAACTTTTCTATGGGAAATTAAGCTACCTGCCCTACTCAAAAGAGTTTTCACTTATCTGCTCACTAAATATAGTTGGTTGTCTACATGGACTTAAGACCCTTTGCTGGGAAGACAGGGTTGATTTGAACTCCCAAAATAACCCGAGGTTAAAGGTTGCTTATACCTGGCGTAGTGAAGGCAAAACCAACTGGTTTCTGAGGAATCCTTTCAAATGCTCTCTCTTATAAATCAGGGGAACTTTTTGCATTCACTTTTGAGGGCTTCTATAATTCATTATATAAAGATACTGAGTCTGTCTTATGAAGCAGGGTTTCCATTTGTTTCTCCAAGCTAGTCTCTTCCAATTGCTCACTTACACTGAATTTCTAGAAAGTACTTCGCTGTTTATAAAAGATTACATTTTAAAGAAGCTAATGCCCCTTATTTTATGTCCTTACAGAAGTTTAATTTTATGTCAGTTCTGTTGAGATAAAACAACCAACTGATTGGGTTTTTTCTGTTCAATTCTTCAGAAGTTCAGCATTATTTATTGTCCCTTGGTAATCTGGCTTCAAGCTGAAGGTCTATTTTTATTAAAGAACAACATGACAGACACCGAAGCATATGACACCAGCTTCTTATATTAGCATGCTTTCAAACTTTTGGCAATGCCATTTACGTATATTGTTGTTGGAAATGGGCAAAAAGAACATTCTGATTAAGTATAGGCTCAAATGGTCCTCCTTCAGATGATAGATGCCCTTAGTGTACCCATCCCAATTTCTATTTAAATCCAAATTATAAAGAAAAACAATATTGAACCTTTGAAATACCCTTTAAAAAAAAACAAAAAACACCCAAGATCTTAAGCTTTAAAATGGAATGTTCACATATTTCTGTTTATGTTAGAGATAGTTCTGTACTATTATGAACTCACCATAGTAACTAGTTCTACACATGCAAGCTTTTGTCTGCTTTACCTTCCAATCTCATATGGAAAAAAGGCATATCCCAGCATACAGAACTACATATTAGAGAAGACATATTCTGACTAAACATATTCTGACCTAAAGAAGTAACATCATTCAGAAAGGAAGTTTAAACATTGCCTTTATTTAAAAAAAAATTCAAGTATTTTTAGCTGCAGACATATATTTCATTAAGAAGTCCTTTAATCTAGATATATGCATTGTTTCTTTCAGAGTAGTATCTCTGCTTCGCAATTGCACCAGCCCATTCTCTAGTGTGGCATCACTGATCAGGATTGTGAAAAGCACACCCATTTCATCATACCTATCAATAGGAATAAGAACAAAGAGTTACTGTTCAAGTGTATACAGCAGCAGCATTATCAGGCATGTATATTAGGAAAGCATATTTTAGGAATCAATTAGGGCAGGGGTCCCCAACCCCCAGGCTGCAGTCCATTACTGGGCTGGGGCCTATTCAGAACTGGGCATGCGAACAATAGGCCAGCATGCCCACACAGCTCCTCTCCTCCCCACTGGGCTGCCAAACTGCAAAGGTTGGGGACCATTGAATTAAAGAGTAGATATGATCCATTTAAATCTTCTACATTATTTTTAAATTGCTTTAACAAATAATTGCTTGCTTTTCAAATGGAGCCCTGAATTTTCAAAAGACCTAAACAGTAGATGGAGTTACATTTCACTCCAAACCATCAAATACTTTGTATAAATCTGGTTTAAGTGAGAACTTATCCAAGTGTGTTTTATCCAATAAACCACAATGACGCTACTTATTTATTCTGTCAATTCACTAAATTGTATGTTAAGGAATATGATTAAATTCAATTTACAAATAAACATTTTTTTTATTTTTTTAGTAACTTAAGGTTAATTGGTTTGCTCAGAAAGACTTTGAGCAAATTAAACAATTTGTCAATGTAAATTTTTCAACATTTAGCTCTCAACGTTAAATTGTGAATTATGCCCTTTTTTCCTACTTACTTTGTATAGAGCTGCTCCAAAGATTGCATGGTTTCAAGATAGCCAGGCCAAACAGAAATCTCATTTTCTAACAATTCCTTGAACAACTCTTGGCACACCTTTGGGAAAAAAAAAACACTTTCTTGAATCATTGAATGAAGAGACAAAACTGTAATGATACAAAAGGTTATATCTGGCACTAAGGAGATTTAAATACATGATAAGAGGGGTCTTTGGTGCTCTCTGAGCTTGTTTTCTTGCGGATATTTCATTACTCTAATGAAACGTCTACAAGAAAGCAAGCAAGCTCAGAGAAGCACTAAGGATCTCTCATTTCATGAGAGAGCTATCTCATGAGCTATCTCCTTTATAAATACATGATACTTTCTGGGTGAAAGAGAAAAGAAAAAAATATCCTTGTGCTAACACTGGTTTATTTCTTCCAATAAATTTCATTTTTAATGTTCTATGGTTTTTGGGGTTTTTTTTTTGCAAAATTCAGGTTCTAAATTATTTTTTATAATTACTTAAGATTTATTAGCATTGCTAGGAATAAAAGCTTGGTGCTCTCAGCTCCCATCCATGACAAGAGGGTTCTATTTTATTAGACTTTGTCCTATGATTCAGGCATTCTCTTATCTGTATAATATGATGCACTTCTAATAATGAATATAGATTTTACCTAAACTAATAACTAGTAACAGAATTATAGAAAGCAATTATTTGAGTCCTGGTAGCCAAGAAGCCAAAAAGATGGCAAAGGTGTTAGAGGGGTAAAAAGTTTTCAAGAAGCAATCAAAAGATTTTAGAAAATGGAGTAAAATCTTACGCTGCCTGTTAAAGTTCCCACAAAATTGGGAACAACCTCAGAGATTATGTGGCTCATCACCCTGCTCAATGCTCATCACATAGATCCCCAGAAATATTCAGCTGTTTTGAGTGGGACTGAACTAAGCAATCTAGCCATTTACTTAGATTTAGTTTTTAATATTAAAAATTATATTCAATTATTTTAGTTACTTGTTTTCCATTTTAGATGCTCCCAAATTAAACCCTATGTGATCAAATGCAGCATGACAATTGGTACAGAAGCTTGACAGAACAATCTTTATAACCCTGGTGAACTCTTGAGTGAGATAAAAACAGAATGGAGATTCTCTCTCCAATTTTCCTATAATCACATAATATAATTGTGACCTGTGACTCAGTACTAAGGAACATGCTCTTAGCGAAAGTGAAAGCTTTTCTATGGCAAATGTAACTTCCATAGATATCAGCTTCAGTGCAAGGCAGGTTAACAGGTTGGTGGATCAGTAATATTTCTCCTCTGCACAGCAAAATCCTTGATCCAAGAATAGGTACAGAAAAGCCTATTTCCATACAGAAAAGAGTACATGAAGTTGTTTTCTTGAATGTGTGTAGAATTAAATCTGCCCTATTGTTACGTTATATTTTTATCCCAGCACTGAACATAGATTCTGGCTATTTTTTTCCTTGGAGAAGAGCTTTTATCTTTTATTAGAGCTTGGCCAAAAGAATTACATGGAGACTGCTTTTTTTAAAAAAAAAAATCTATTGATTTTGTTAAAATAGAGACATAAAAACTGTTTAAAAAATCTTGCTATGATAGCTCACCTGCCTCAACTCTACTGCTGGGCCCCTTCCCACATCCAAAGCTACTTTGATGGGTGCCAAACACGGATGAAGCTTAAGGACCTTAAATAAAATATTTTTTAAAATAATATTAAATTAACAATTGCAAATATTTACAGAGCAGGATGGTTCTTAAAGATAGCTTTTTTTTTTCTCAGAATGCTCATGCTGGGAAAAATGAAGGTGACACTTGCTTAGTCCCTCTGCCAATCTCCACATTTTTTTTTCTTCCATGTCTTCAACCTCCAGAATTATTGGAGAGAGGGAAGAGACACCCAGATACAGGGTGATATGGAAAATGGGAAAGGATCAAAGATCACTTTGTTTTCTTATGGAAAGTTTCTATATCCAACCCACTGAAAAATAACACAAACTATATTTATAGTTTTCAGATTTACAGCAATTGAATCTTTAATTCTCCAAATGAAAAAACTCAAACAGGAAAAGGTATTAAACACGTTTTCTGAATACAGCTGCAAAGGAAGACTCTTGCGCTCAGTTTCCATTTGCACTTAAATCAATTTAGGAATATGAATCACCTTTCTCTGCAGAGCTTTCTTTTTGGTCAAACCATTTTCAGACACTTGCATGCTGTCATAG
The DNA here is from genome assembly GCA_017656035.1 of Myanophis thanlyinensis. NCBI lineage: Eukaryota > Metazoa > Chordata > Lepidosauria > Squamata > Homalopsidae > Myanophis > Myanophis thanlyinensis. The sequence continues at coordinate 7,079 of JAEANM010007132.1, forward strand.
AGGTATGCTAATACACCACTGTCCAAATTGCTGTTCACAGAGAGGACATGAGGAACAACATGTTTTCGCCCATCTCGACCCTGAAGAAGAAACATCAAAATGTGCATTCAGTGAATGTGCCCACATTTCAGCATGCTCACCTATAATCGCTCGTATCATTATATCAAATGGATGGCACGGGGGGAAAAAAGTGATGGTGCTAACATAGCAAGAGAACTAAAGAGTTTAATAAAACTTACGTGCAATCTTGATATGTTTCCTGGATACATTTGTAATAGTTCATTGTCTCCCAGCATCTGCAGAGTTTCTATTGTTTCCTTCCCCCAGGGAAAATTGTAATACAGATTATTTCCTCTTCTTCCTTCTTCATTGTGAGTGCCACTGCTGAAGTTGGATGGGTTTATGGCAAACTATTAAAAAGAAATATAAAAATGTAGTGATTTATAGACTAAGTAAATGTCCTGGTTACACCCAAATTAAGACTACGGATATTTATCTTGATCCTCAACACAACTGAAAACTGTATCTGTTTCACTTTGGAAGTACATATTCCTTTAGAAAAATCTGATTGGGAAACAAGGTATACTTCAGAGCCATACTATGCAAACACTGACTGTAATTTTTGCTGATATGGGGAAAAATTATTCTAATTCTAATAAGTTGTAAAAATTTATCTTAATGTCCTCCAAAGTAATTGTGAAAAAGTATTTTTAAAAATCGTTTGAAATTTTTCTGTTTAAATTCCAAATTAATTTTGGACTGTTATCTATAGAAATTGAATCTTTTGGTTTGTAGTTGCTGATTTTCTGAACTACTCAGATGAAAAGTAATTCAGTTACCTTTAGATTACTGTTTAAAACAGTGAGTTGCATGAATTAAATGTAAAATATCAATTTTACTTTCAACTTCACAGCAGCTTTTTCAGAGGAACCATAATTTTAACATCTAATATAGGGAAGATCTCTCTAAATACCTTTTTCCACCACTGAAGGCGCTGACGTAACCAATAGCCAAGCCACTGTCCAGTTGTTCTGGCAGAGCTGTACCAAACAAGGGATGCCATTGTCCTTTCACCTGTTCTTTAAAGAATACCAAGAAGAGGTCAACAAATAAGCAAGCTGTTTTTCTTCTAGAAAAGGGTACATATCTACAAAACAGAATTTAGGAATCTGGATTACTGTACCTCATAGGATTTTTGTCATTTGGATGAAAACATACTCCTATTTGCGCAATTCCAAAAGGCAGTCTTTGGTTTACCAACTCCAGGCAATCTATATAATGATGTAAAGCACCTATCAACATAAATTAACAATAATTGATACATTAACAATATTGCAAGATAATTTCATGTATCCATAACAGGAACAGCCTGTGGATGACCATACTATGCAAATATGCTGTGTACCGATGTAAATGTCTCATACAAACTCATGATTCTAATGCTTGGATATGCCATATAATGATCTAATCTCAGACATAATTAACAACACATCTGCATTTTCAATTAATAATTACAGTACCATCTTAGTACCGTTAAATGAAAGTTTAAACCAAGCATAGGAACACAACAGTCACATAATCATAAAAACATAGGGGTTCTGGATTAGGCAACAGCTAACCACAAACACACCAACAGCAAAACATTTATAATTACATTATAATGCAAGTTCCTCCTTTTCATGTGGAAAAGTAGTAGCAGTTTTATGCATTTTTATCACCTACCATCTACCCCAGGGGTCTCCAATCTTGGCAACTTGAAGACTTGTGGACTTCAATTCCCAGAATTCCTCAGCCAGCAAAGCTGGTCTAGACCCCTGATCTACCCTTTGTGGCAGTGCAAACAAGTAGCACCAACTACTTGTATTAACACAACCTTTATTATTTGGTTATAGTAACAGAATCTTGCAAGTGTGAAAGTCAGCCCTCCTTTTTACTCTCCCCAAAACTAGGGAGGGTTGCTTTTGAGGTATTTTCTCCGTCCCCACCCCTTTGGATTCAGATTTCATTTATCAAGTGTGCCTAGGCTGCGGTTCTTCCTCCTGTCTCCCAATGTCATCCCCACATGCCATCGCATTTAATTTTTACCTTATAGACACCTCTGCCAAAACCCCATGTATTCCAGTGTTTTCTGACACGCAACCGGTCAACAGAGTGCAGCCCGTTCACAGATTCATGGAGAAAAGAACTTCAATTTTGTAAGTTTATTTGTGGTATATAGAGCTGCTGCCGCTGAATGCCCAATCCTGAGACATTATTGGCAATCTAATGCAGATCATGACCCCATCTCAATTTCGATTTCCCCTCTGACCTCCTGTGTTCCAAGGCCTTTTTCCCAAGATTGAGCCACGGAGGCACAGTGGTTAGAATGTAGTACTGCAGGCTACTTCTGCTGACTGCTGGCTGCTGTTAAGATTCTCACCAGTTCAAGACTGACTCAGCCTTCCATCCTTCTGAGGTTGGTAAAATGAGGACTGAGATTGTTGGGGGCAAATATTCTGACTCTATAAACCACTTAGAGAGGGCTGTAAACAGTGGTGGAATTATTTTTTACTACCGGTTCTATGGGTGTGGCTTGGTGGGCCTGGCTGGGGGGTTGTCATGTGACTGGGCGGGCAGTTTCTGTAAGCAGGGCAATAATGATTAGGCTAGAAACACCACCAATGTTTTTCCCTGCCTTCCTTACAGGATTAATCCTGTAAAGTGGAAAAAACCAAAAGGAGATTTCTTCTAACAACCGGTTCTCTGAACTGCTTAGAAAATTTACTACTGCTGAATTTCATCTCTGGCTGTAAAGCCCTGTGAAGCACTATATTAATTCAATTCAAACCTTTATTGTCATCAGAGTACATGTGTACAATGAGATTGACTGAGCCTCCCTCCGTGCAGCACCCCCTCTACAACCCAATACAACTCACAGTGAAAAACAGAAAACCTCTAACCCAGTGAGTCCTACTATTGCTAGACATGCAACCCTTCTGCACCGTGTGAACGTACTGCACATCACACCGGCCCTGCAAATCAATCGTACTATTATTGTAAAGTGATTTTATTTATAAGTCCAAGTGTTTCTGAACCTTGATGACTTTAAGAGGTTTGGACGTCAACTCCCAGAATTCCCCAGCCAGCTTTGGGAGTTGAAGTCCAAACCTCTTAAAGTCGCCAAGGTTGAGCAAAGCTGGCTGGGGAATTCTGGGAGTTGAAGTCCAAACTTCTTAAAAAGTCTCCAAGGTGTAAAAACACTCGTCTAAGTACTTATTGCTTTCAGGAGTAACAAGCTACAGAAGCGACATCCTACCGTGAAGGAGGTTGTCGCGAAGCATCCCAGACCGGGCTAGCATTTTCTGCAAGGCGGCGGGCGGCTGCTCTCCGTCCGATCCGGCTTCCTGCAAGGTCTCCTCGACGGTGCGCGGATGCACCAGGCGCAGGGACTCCCCCAGGGGCCCTTGGGCAGCAGCGGGCTGGAGCCGAACCGGACCCTCCACGCCCAGCACCTGCTCCCGAAAGACCACCACGGCCTCCCACCACTCAGCGCCCAGGTTCTTCTTCAGCGCCACCCCCAGAGGCCCGAAGGCCGGGTGGTCCCCTCGCAGGTAAGAAGCCCAGGTCTGCTTCTCCTCCTCCTCCTCCTCTTCGCCACCTCCTCGGAGGAAACGCCGCCTCTGACAAGCAGCCAAGGCTGCTCCGCCGCACTCCTCGCCCGCATGGCCGGCGCTGCTGCTGCTGCTGCTGCTCGACGTTAAGCAGGAGCACGACTGGGCCACCGAGGGAACGGCGGAGCCCCGGAAAAGCCGCGAGGGCGCTGCACGGTTCCCCGCGAGCAGCTTCGGGCTGTCGAGCTGCACCCGCGGGGCTTCGGGCTGCCTCTTTCGAGAGCGTTTGTGGAGAAAACTGAGGCGCCTGCCCGATACGGGAGCTGCGGAGCCGCGCCCGCCGCTGCGAGCGAGGGAAAAGCCGGAATTTGCAAGGCACGAGCAGCCCCGCCGGGAGCAGCACCGCCCCAGCCACATGTAGGAAGCGTCCCTCGGAGGGGAAGTGATTGGAACGCGCATGCGCCGCTTGGCCGGGCCCTACGCGGAGGGAGGGAGTTGCGCCCGTGCGTCACCGCTGTTCTTCACGCGTTTTCGCAGCACTGACCAGACCGCCGAGCCTTTCGGACGGTGCCGAACTACAACTCCCGGCATCCTCCGCTTGTTAGCCATGCCGCCTGGGGGCGGTTAGAGATTTACTTCCATTCGGCTTTCGGCCCGGCTCTAATCTTCGTGTTTGTTTGTTTTTGGGTGAGGCGGGGTAAAAACCGTCAGCACAAATTAGTGAGAGATTTGACGTGATATTCGCCATGCCCTCATCCACTTAATTCAAGACGCTCGAAGGAAGCTAACAGAGGCTGATCTGTTTTGACTGAGAAGAAGCCTCAGGGGGGCTACAAGGAGTTATTTCATAGGGAGATTTTATCTTGGACTGGCCTTCAGACTTTATCTACCATCAGAATTGCATTATTTTCAGCAGTGCACATGGCAGGCCTGTAGTTAATATAGGCTTTTCAGTAGAGTATTGCAATATAGGTAGTCCTCGACTACTTTGCTTGTCAGCTGGGAAGATTATAAATCACATGGCCCCAGGACAGCCCCAATCTTCATAAATGCACACCAGTTGCCAAGTGACAAAATTTAAATTATGTGATCTTGGGAGAAATTGCAATGGTCCTGTGAAAACCAACTGTAAGTCTCTCTTTTCAGTGCTGTTTTAACTCTGAATGGTCACTAAACAAATGGTTTTAAGGCAAAGGTTGTTCGTTCAATTCTCTGAATTCTCAGCAGGCATACCTTTGGGGGAGTTAAGAATCCAAGACATTATGGAAGAGAACAGGTTATGGAAGGCTGACCTAAACTGTTTTAATCTTTCCATTGTTTCACAACCACCATTAATTATACCTTTATGAGAACACTGCAGGAACTGGAAGGCTTGTTCTCTCCCCTTAATCTACCATGCACTAACCCCAACCCCCAATTTTAACCTTGCATTGAACTGTAGGGGTATGCACATCTCTCCAAACAGCTGCTTCCAGTTTGTAGCAGGGAACAGAACAGCCAGTAAGAACAGAATGCACTGGGAAATACAACACTCAAGAAACAGTATTGATTGTAAATTTGATTTGTTTTTGACTCCCCATATTGAAATAAACTGTAATTAATGGAGTGGGAACTTGTTACAACTCTTTTCATGGATGTTTGTCACATCTGCAGTTGCTCCATTAATCCTTAAAATGGTTTAGAATCTGATTGTGTTTATTACTATTTGCACTAGTTGAAATCCTCCACCAATTAAAACCACAGCCTAGATATGCTAATGTGGAGTACTTTCTACCACTGCTCCACTACTGCAGATTTAAACACTTCAGCCAGAAATTGAGATCTGCGTTAAGTCTGATTAATACATTCCTCCTCTCTCCATTTGCAGTTTCCATTTTGTGTTGCTTTAACACTGGCTTTAATCCAAAATATTTTCTTAGGTAAATGGGTGCAATCTGATTTGAACTCGTTTAGAATCTCGCTTGGCTATATTCTCAGTACTCATGATTGTGATATACGGGGATTTACAGCACAAAACCAACTGCACACCCCTGGTGTATATGTATTATAGCTTTAAATTGTGGTTCTCTTTACTTCAGCAAACCTGTTGAAATTAACAGGCTTGATTTCTCAATATCCCTAATATTTCATTAGCAACCAAATTGCAGTGATGCAGATAAACAGATTTAAGAGAATTAAGATGTAAAAATGTAAAACCTTATTAATGATATGAGTTTGGTTAGTGATTAAGGCACCAAGCTAGAAACCAGGACATTTCTTAGGATGTTTCTTTTTAACCCTTGAAAAGATAGGCAATTGTAGCCTGAAATAAATTAGTAAAATTTAATTATATAGTCTAGGGGTGTCAAACACAAGGCCTGTGGGCAGCATCCAGCCCACAGAGCCATCCTTGAAAATGTTAGGGCCAGACCACATTGCTTGGGCCCTGTCTACTCAACTCAAAGAAGAAACATCAGGCTAGCATGGCTTCAGCTTGATCTACCCAGTGTGAAGAGGAAACATGCCAGCATCAAGTTGGCCAAGCCCACCCAGTTGTCATCCCCGTCAACCACAAGCCTGATGCGGCCCTCAATGAAATTGAATTTGACACCCAATATAGTCAATCAAAAGACAATATTGTGTTTCTGAAGGGCAAAGATTTGGGAGATGTTATTTAGTATCCTATCTTAAGATTCAAGATAGCAATAAACTATCTTCAATTAAATCAAAGGAAAAAAAAGACAGCCTATCTGAGCAGAAGGGAAAATATAGACCCAATTACATACAAGCTACATTAAAAAAAAATTCAGGACAATCATTCTCAACTACCACAAAAAAAAGTCTAAACACTACATAGGACTACTGTTCTGTATTGCTATTTAAAAGATTGGCAAAAATCAGTGTCCAATGTATCAGAACCTGTACTTTGCATTTGGTATTTTTCATGAAGCCTTAAGTACTCTATGCATATTTTGAGGTTATAGGTTTCAAAAGTGAAGAGAAATACTTCAGTACTATTTGAATGCTTAAGGCCAATTTTAAATGACTAGGTTCCTGTCAACATGCCAATATTACTTTAAGAATTCATTTATCTCCTTGAACATCTGGAAACCTGTGCAAATTAAGATTTGGGATGATACAATCAGTGACTCAACAGGCCAGAGGAAACTTCTATCATGTAACAGAATTGCATTATGGGCAAGTTGAAACATATCAACTCAAAATATTTATGTTTACCTGAAGCACAAGTTTATTTCTTAACATATTGGATATTTAAGATCCATCATAGTCTAAATAGTCAAGGCTGCAGATTGGGAGATTTGAGATCTTAATCCTAGCCTTAAACACAAAACCAGCTGGATGGACTTGGGCCAGTCACTTTGTCAATCCTAGGAGACAGACAAGGGCAAACCACTTCCAAAATGTTGCCTAGGAAACTGCAGAGACTTAGCTAGGAATCAACACTGACTCAAAGGCCCAAAATCTCTAGAAATGTGTGGGTATCTGTGTTCAGCCTTACTGGCTGTATTTTGAACATCTCTAATTACCAAAACCATTTTAGGCCCTTAAATATAGGAAGTGGTAATCTGCCCATATTAGGAATCTAGGTGGTTTATATTGCAAGAGGAGCAGTTTTAAGTCTGGGGACCAAAAAAACCAGTATATTAGAACCTTTTCTATTGACATCTTTTATTAAAAGATATTAAAGTTTTCATGAGAATGTTTAGTATTCCTTTGAATTATTCCCCAAAATTCAGGAACCCAGTATAAACCTCCAAAATTATATTTGTTGAAGGTTCTACTTGCCCTGTAAGATTCTATTTCCCATGTTAGTTACATAAAGCAGGGCTGGAGGAAAGAAGCAAGAAATATTTTCCAATGACATAATGAATCAGTTCCTGCTCATCCTCATCTGAGAATTGCCAAGTCAGTCTCAAAAGGCTGGAAAGAGATACAGGTAGTTCTTTCTTTGGTTTCTAAAGATTTCACAGCCACTGTCTCAAATATGAGCTTTTTGTAGCATTAACCAACATCACTCAAATACCAGGAAAAAATTTTTTGTTTTGAAATACCTTTATTGGAAGGCCATGCGATGCCTCCACTTGCTGTTATTTCAAATCACTGTACATTTACTTTGTGAAAACACAGTCTGCATTTTCTAGTACAAAAAACTAAAAATCATTCAAGGAATGTAGAGAATATTCAACTTAAATAGCGGAAAAAGTGCACCACTGTTACTGCTGCACTGCAGACCTTTCTGCATGTTCCATAAGATATTAAATAACTATCTCTTCTCAACACACAATATAAAGAGCAATTATGAAAAAAACAAGACATTTAAATAGACTAGGTTATTGGGTATAATTTGCTGGCATTGGATAACCTATCATTGGCGTACCACCAGTTGCAGGATATGCATACTGTTGTTGGTTCATTGCACCGTGCATGTTTGCCATGTTATTTCCATACTGCTGGTCATAGCCATTTTGATAGGCTGGAGTGCCAGCCCTAAATCCACCTTGCATGCCAGCTGTTCCAAAGCTGTTCCCAAAGGTAGTTCCGTTACCAAAACTTTGAGCCCCAAAGCCACCATTTTGTGCTTTTGCGCCAAAGTCTCTCTTGCCCACTGCACCATAGGTTCTTTCAAAGTTTTCCCTTTCTCTAAAACCAAATCCACCTCTTTTACCCGCAGAGTATCTGTCACGTCGGTCCCCTCTGGAACGACCTGTAAAATGAAAATGCAAATTAACAGGAGTTTCTCCTACACCCAAACTTTCTTCCTCCAAAGGTGCTTTTTTTTGGAGGCTTATAGTACTTTCCATTCAACAGATACAAACATGCTCTGATTCAACACATCTTTACATAGTATAATTAAAGCATTAAAAATGTATCTTTGCCAACCATTATTATTGTGATCAGCCACCCAATTTAGTTTAACTTTTAATTTGTTTTTAAATTGTTATTTATTGTGTGTTTTTTAGATGGCTGTACACTGCCTCGAGTCCTTCGGGAGGGAGGCGATATAAAAGTTTAATAAATAATAATTACCAAAAATCTCTATTTCAGGCATTGAAATATTTAAGCCAAAAGGCAATTAAAGAATCAATGGGTTAGGTAAGTCATAATTACCTGAGCCTCTGTCTTCAACCAATTGGAGCAATTTTGGATTGATTGCTTGATTAGCTTCACGAAGTACAGAGATGAGGTCGCTTACTTGTTTTATATTATTAGGTGTGAAAAATGTGTAAGCTGTGCCTGTTTTGGTGCTGCGGGCAGTTCGTCCAATTCGGTGGATATAGTCCTCAGAGGAGTTTGGGTAGTCATAATTGATGACAAATTTCACATCTTCCACATCTGTAAAGTGTTGCAGTGCAGCAAAAGCAATGTACAAAATTTTGCACACCACAACAGCCAGATGAAAAAGCAAGTTAGATACTAACAGAACTTAAGATGGTAACTGCTGAAAATAATGTTAATTATTCCAAAAAGAAAAAAGAAAAAAATATTGAGAATCGATGCACTTTTTCCCTCTGAATTTCTTTGTAATTTATCCCATGATCTAAATCCTTACCAGAGTGCCCCTACAAGTCAAGTGACATCTGAACGCTTCTTGCAGTAGGACCAATAAGTTCACAGTAGCCTCTTCATGTGCTCCCAAGGACCTCACTTTAAACATGAGGTCTTGCCACGCACCAGAAGCTCAAAAAGAGGGCCACACTGCTCATCTTGCCAAGACCTTTTAACCGCAGCTGCAAGAAAAACATACCTGTCCCCGAAAGGTCATCAAGTTGTTTTCATGCACTGTGTCTCGTCTAGGCAAGAGCTTCCAAGAAGCCAGCGTTCACTTGAGTGTCTCTCTCTCTCTGGCAGGTCTCGACATGACGGTTAGGGTATAGGTGACGGAGGAACTCCAGGTTTGAAAAGCCACTTTGCTTTCCCACCCCAACTTGTAAATGAGAGGTGGACTTTCAAATTTCATGTGCCAGTACTCACCAATTTGTTCAAGGCTCAGTACATTTTAAAGCTGCTCTCTCCATTTCAAAGGTTGGGGAAAAAATACCAGGCCACTGAAGTTTGATTATTCTTCAACATTTCAGCAAACTCACTGAAATCCAAAGACTCACGGACCACAGCAAACAATATGCACACAGACTAAACAGCAGTGCACCATGGCAAGTCATGCAAAGCATGGAACAGTAGAAAATAACCGGGCAAAAGTGAACCGTGAATGAAGCTACCGTTTGAGAGAACAGTTTATGGGACCGCAGTTTTAGTCTTTGCCTTTTGAAGATTACTGGCACACAATGATCAACTTTCACCTCTCTACTGGACTGGAAGCGTCCAGACGATCACTTCCACTAGACCTCCATCCCCCTCGAGTCCTCCGATAGTCATGCCTAGGCCTTGCCACAAAGACTGCACCTTTATGTGAAAAAACTTAGAAAAACGCAGAGGTTAAAGAAAGCAATTAACTTTCTTTAAAAAAAAATTGTTTATCGCCAAAGATTAGAATTCTACTAACCTAGACCTCTGGAGGCAACATCTGTAGCAATCAGAATAGGAGCCTTCCCATGTTTGAATTCTGCAAGAAATGGCCAAGTTAGTTTGCTTCACTAAGTATTTTGCAGAATTATTGTTTATTATGCTTTTTACTCACCATTTAAAACCCAGTCTCTCTCTTGTTGACTTTTGTCACCATGGATACCCATTGCTGGCCACCTGCAATTATATTTAACATCATATACCCAATACTTTTTCAAACCAGTAGCTCACTGAGTTTCTCACATAAATCAGAAATGTATACTAAAGTACACCAAAATTATTCCATTTCATGCAGGAACTAATTCTTGTGTTGGCAGAATCATTAAAGAGAATATCACAGTACTCCTTTATGCAAGATATAGTATCCAATTGTCTTTTCCCATTACTCAATTTCCAGTAATAAGGCTAGAGAAAGGCTATAGGAATGGACTAGCAGCAAAATGTAAAAGTATCAGAGAAGTAAAAATGAAGATTAATTCAGGCATAAAGCCTGTTCCTTCAAATTATTTTAAAGAAAGGTATAGCTTACCCATCTCTCCTCATTTTTCTTGTTAGATCATCACATCTTCTTTTGGTCTCCACAAACACAATTGTTTTGTTTTCTTTTTCACTCATAATTTCTTCCATCAATCGAATAAGCCTATTACAATAAAAGTAGAATAAATTTTACTTCAAGTATACCACATAAAAATCAATCTATGCCACCACTATGAAGTAATCAAATTAACTTACTTGTCATCCTTCTCTACATCATGACATACGTCCACTATCTGCAGAATGTTGTGGTTTGCACTTAGTTCCAATG
>JAEANM010007133.1:0-17995 GCA_017656035.1 Myanophis thanlyinensis
TGGGATAGTTAATTTTAATATATTAAATCTTAACTTTGATAAATTTTTAGAATTTTTAGTAGTAATTTTTAATATAAATACAGCAAATTTAATGTTTTTATATTGGTTTTAAATGTTGTTATTGTATTTTTTTATCGGCTGTAAACCACCCCGAGTCCTCAGGGAGATGGGGCGGTATATAAATATGATTAAAGTAAAGTAAAGTAAAGTACTACCTATAGCAGCCACTGTATACTGTACTTACCCTGCAGAAAAACAAAAATAACATTTAGGCTACATCTGAGATATATAATACAATATATTTTATTCTCAAATGTTTCAATTGTATTGTGTGCAAATATACGTATCTCATTTTTCCATGTCTCTTGAGATTTTATACTATAAAATAAATTAAATATGCACCTTCAAGCAAAATGGCTGAATTTGTGCAATTCATTGCTTTTTCACTTTTTCCTCCTAAATCAGTATGGCAAAGGAAGTATTAGATCTCTGAAAATCAGAGTAGATTAAGACTAACGTAAGAATGTATGTGCTGGTACCTGGAATCTGCTTTTTGCTTTTAATATCAATTTGGCTTTATGACACCATAGGGATTCTAAATTCCTCAGAATAATCCTTTTGCTGATTTATTGTCTTGCATGCAATTTTTCTCCTCCCATGTATGTATTATTAGTTTCCACAAAATTGCATTTTAATATCAAAGAAATATATTATTCCAGATTTATTAGAATAGGAATTAAAATAGCAATGCCATGTTTTTAATAAAATATAATATTTAATTTAATTTAATTTTAATAAAATATGAAAAACACTTCTAAAACAAAACAGAAACAAATCAGGGAACATTAAGGAAAAACTCATAAAGTAGAAAATATAACTATGTTGTGTTTTGGGTATTTGGGGGGAATATCAGGGGATATGTCAGGGAAAAATATAATTACCTAAATGAGCAAATAGCATGGCACAACAATATTATACTTTTCACTTCCCAACTCCTCTCATTTCACTTTGGAATGTAGCTAAGATTAATTAGTTCATATTAAGAGATCCCTTTCTGCTTTAAATTGGGAATAGCTTTTACTGTTGAATTGCACACAATGGAAAATAATCACTATAAATTAATTTAATGCCCATGTCAAAATCTGGAAACAAATCTCTACTCTCTAAAATCTTATATTTATGACCAATATGACAAATTAATGACTCAATAAGACCATCAGGATAAAGTTGTTAAATAATTATAGCTAGGACATCTAATCTTTAGTTTAGAAGTCTCAGCAAAGAGAATTGAACAATTTGGAAGCTTAAATAGGACTAGTAACAAGAATTATGTAAAACCATTTTAAAGTTGTTTAATTAAAGCCATGCTTAAGGATTTTGATGTAAGAGAAAGAGAAATGGAACATTTATTAAGATTGATTCTGACCCAATATAAATAAGCTTTGGAAATTCAGGATATTTACAAAATAAATTTTTGACCAATTTGACAGAAAATTGTCATAGTATTTAGTTGTTAATTCTCATATTTTAAAAAAAAGGTAATACTGACAATAAAAATAAGTGAAATTTCTTTAAAACATTTGTATATTATAACTGAAATTTTGCCAGCTACTTAGGAAGAGAAGAAACCTGAGATGTTTTACAACAGTTCCTCTGGATAAAAAAGATTAGAGACAGATGGGCTACTTTATTAACTTTTTGGCTGCAGACAAAACTTTTGTGTATTCTGTTGAACATGCTAAGAGGTATCTTGAGTCCTTGTCTATAATAGTACAGAAGAATGAAAACTGAGAACAGATAGAAGTTCAATAACTGGACTAATGAGCTGGTCACAATTATGAATTATTAACATGGATAAGATCAAAATATTGGGGAAAACACATATATGTTCAAAAGACACGTATTAAAATGATCATATAAATCTGTTGAAATGTAATCATTAATTTAAACTTTGTGGATTTGGAAAGAAGGAGAAAAATTGAATAAATGTAAAAATATTACCATGGATTCTATAAAAACAAATTCAAGTTGATAAACAAAGATTCCTACTAGTACAGTTTCAAATTGAGTCTGGAAAAAATAACAGTTATTTCAATTTATATTCCAAATGATAACAAACAAGTAAACAAACAAACAAACTTGTATGACAAAATCTTTTTAAGCACTTCTTCAGGGAAATATCCTAATCCTTATAGACCTGAATGTGAGTTTTTCTCGCACATGGTAAAATTATTTTATCTAATAAAAGCATCAGCAAATATTTAAAATATTTTAACATATATGTTATTGATATTGCCAATCTTCCCATGTAAACCAGAAAGAAAACAGGATTAGATGAATGCATTCTACTTTATTGTAAGGCTATTGTAAGGAATCTTTCAGATTTAAACAGAAATTTGCTCCACTTTTAATTCCTTGTTCCATTAGAGCAGGTCCTTCCTAAGTTTCTTTATCTGAACATTAAATCACTCTTGACTAATTGTTTCCTAGACAACATCTCTTTCCCTTTTTCTTGAGGTCATTCACACATTCCATTACAGTTATCTTCCTGGATGCAGAGAAATAGACATAGAGAGATAGTACAGTTACATTTTTCCATGTATAAAACTTGAAGGATATATATGGATTAGATTTCTAATTCACTGTTAATCAGTTTTATAGACATGGAGATGGCAACTCTTGCTTATACAGATCATAATCTAATAATTATAAAATTGAATAGAGGAACTTCCAGATCAAAAGGATAGAGACTCAATAAACTAATGTCATTATAATAGTATATCAAACTGAAATGTTACGAGGAATTAAGCAGCTTCTTCTCAATAAACTAAGCCTCTGATCTTGCCTCATCTACAGTATGGGATGGTAATAAAACATTTATAAGAGGTTAAATTATTTCTCTCACACGAAATAGAAGGAATAGCCTTTCTAAAAAACATAACAATACATTACTGCATGATTCTGAAACAATTATAATCCAGAAATAAACTCAACACAATTACAGTTTTATAACATGAGATAAATACAGAATCATTATATAGTGAGCATGAACAAAGCATACAAACAGAAATACTTTGAAAAAGGCAATAAGGCAGATAAATTGTTGGCCAATTAATTGTATAAGGAACAGGCAGCATATATTCGGGGTCAAATCAAAAAGGTTCCTACAACAAAGGCAATTTGTTAACTAGTATTCCAACTAATAGAAACAATGACATATTTATTTTGAATGTTATTGATGAGATAAATAAAACAATTAAAAGCATGAAAGTGGTTCTGATCTCTCTTGATGCAGAAAAAGCTTTAGATAATTTAGAGTGACCTTTCATAGTTGCAGTTTGAAAAAAAGAATTGTGGCCAGTTTTTCACATCAACATAAGAATATTTATAAAGAACAGAAAGACAAGAGTAGATGATTATTATAATGCACTATCCTGAAGGACAAGTCAAGGTCCCTTTGCCTTTCTTTGTGTCCTTGTGCTATCACTGAGTGCAGTACTTGGGCCTTGATATCTACTGTACCTTCCTAATGTTGAATGGCTGGTTACCTTCTACAAGCACACTGATCAGAGCATTTGTTTGCAATACTCTTCTTCTCCGAGTCTCCTAGGTTGACTACATGACTTTTTGTGCTGAGTAAATCTCAGAATTTATCTCTGAAGAGCAATATTTATATCTTAAAGTTCCTCTTCTCCATCCCTTCTCCCCAGGAAGTTGAAATGAAGTTGGGCAATTGAGCAAACTGATGCAAATTTGTCTCCCCTGAGAAGTAGGAAAATAATTCAGATTTTAGGAATCTGGAGTCTCAATATTAATAGTTAGCATTGCAGGAAGAAAATAAGGAGATTGTCACAAAATGAGATAAGGTGCTCCTTAGCAGCCAAAGTGGAATCTGTGGGGGAAGAATGATCCTTCAGAGTGAAACAGGAAGATCACACTATGTAATGTAAGAGGAAGAAATGAAATCGAAATTAGAGGAAAGGATATTAAAGGTGTGGTGTTGTGATGTAACAGCACACTGACAACCAAGAAGACAGATATATGTGGGTTCTGCTGACATAAAGACACAGATCAACCATGGAAAAACAGCTAGAAAAAAAGAAAAGAAAGCAGTGTAGGAAAGCAAATTGATGAAATAAAAGAAGTTGTATTTAAAGTGGGATGTTACAGGAAAAGGAAGACAGAGATTATTTTTAGTGAGGTAATTTAAGAAGACAGCATGACAATAAAGGCAAAAGAGTTGAATAAGGAGAGCAAGTGACAAAGGTTTGTTCTTGAGTAAGAGGAAAGGAAAGATTAGCCAAAGCTTTTTCCTTGCTGTATGCATTGATGACAGACATGTCTGCAGCCAGAATTCCAAAGAGGCAAGGTATCAGCTGGTGAAAGGACTGAAGCAAAGAGAGTAATCAATCATGGTTGGAAGAACTCATGAGAAGCCAAACTGGGATTTGGATCAGGACCAGTAATGAGGATCAAATGGAGCCCAGAAGAAAGGAGAGGAAACTGTTTTGTGAGACTCTTGCAAGATAAGCAAAGTTGTTAAATTGTATAAATATATTGAAGAGTTAAAAGTTTTGGAATAATGCAAAATGAGAAAGATTACACTTTCCCAGTAGACCTCTCAAGAATGGGGCTAGGATAGATTCCCATTGATTTCAGCAGCTACAGTTTTATTATATTATATTTGTATCTTTGAAAAAAAATGAATTATGTTTATTTTAATATATGTGGTAAAAGATAATCTGTTTTGAGCCTCTGTTCCAAAATTCTGGAAAGATGGCTTTATTGATTGTTCATCACTATAAAAACTTCAGAAGGGCTAGTATTATCCCTTGCTTTTGAATATTTAGCAGCAGGCTTTGGATAGAAATTTTAAAAATAATCTTCTGGGGATCTTACAACTGGGCATGTCTTTCCTTCAAAGCAGTTTTTCAAACTTAGAACTAGCTACTCCGAGACCCTCTCAAAAAACAGGACTATATTAGACTTAGTTACTATCCAGGCAGCAACATGGCTGGATGCATAATCTATTCGTAAAGAGAAGGTCTAAACATGCAGACTGCCGTAGTTCCAGTGAATGAAGAATTTAGCAAGCTCCACTTTCTTTTCAGGAAATCCTGAACATATCCAAAGCAAAAGAATAATACTAAAGTAAAATTCTTTGGAAACCCCACCAGAGGTATCCACAACTGTCATCATAGCAAAATGGCATTCACAACCATGTCATCAAATCCCCTTTTTCATATGTTTTGCACATGCATTGCATGTTATACAGTGATGAGGCTTCAATCTTGTCATTGGGGCTGTTATTTTGACTTTTTCTGACTCCAGTGGATGCCTGCAGATCAAGAGAAATTAACACCAAATACATACTTGGTTCATAACTGTTCCCTGTTTTCTAAATAGTCAACAAGTACTGCTTATGATGAATGTTCTTTCTTAGCACATTTTAAGGACCAAGTAATAATGTCTAACTTTGCCACTTTAACAATTAAAATTGCCTTGTTATTCAGTAATATTTAAAAAAAAATCTGGCATCAATTAATCAAAAGATTTTTCTCCACCATGCAGCAGATTTTAGAACTGTAAAACTGTTTAATCCACAAAGCAGAGAAAGGAAAATCATTTTCAGCATTTTTAGGATTCCTGTATTTTCCCTTTTTTTTTTTTTGTCCCACTGCTGTCAACTGAAATGCTGAGATGGGGCAGGCAGGAGGAAGGAGCAGGAATTGGGCCTTAATTGATGAGTAGAAAGAATAACACTAAACATCTTTTAGAGCAGATGTTAACTCAAACCAACAGAGAGACGAATTAAGTTATTAAGGAACTTTTATTATTTTTTCCTTATCTATTACTTTCACATTCTAGAAAAGTTGTATATTTAAATCCTACTTATTTTTTTTTTTAAATGTACCATTAAATTATTGTCCTAAGTTCCATTTTTGTTATCACTTTGTAGCCATGGTCCAAAATCCATGCAGAGTCCAGGGAGGGAGCCAGGGAGCCAGGGAGACTTAGCTATTTTGATCAGAGAGCTCTTGAAAACAATTTGAGAAGTGTAAAAATCACTAGCCTTTCTTTTACCTTTTCCATGGCTTTTAACCATCCTGATAGCTTCTTTGTCTTCACAATTGCAACTACCAACTTCCCCTTCAGGTTTGCAGTCTACTTTTCTTTTACCAATTTCTGAAATTACTCTGCTTTGACCTGTAAATCCTTTCTAATTTCTAGCTATCTTTGTGCTCTGGAAGAGATGTTACATTGCTACATCCCTTGATTAAACCCAAGGCCCCAGGAGAGTGTCTGACTCAGAGCAGAAATGCCAAAGTCAAGGAAACATTGATTTTAAGCAGAAGGTCCGATATCTAATCAAATTTCGGTAATCTTAGCCAGTGACCTTTTCTTGTATGAGCAAATGTATGTGTAGCTTAATCCCTGGCATCCTTATCACCTGATGTACATGGCTTCTGCCTTTAACATAATTGCTGGATCCTTTTAGATCATTAATTTTGGCATGATTAAATTTTGGTTTGAACAAATATAAGAAAATGATTTTCTATATTTTATTTACAACATTTCCAAACATTAAGCTGATAGGAAAAAAAGAAAAAGAAACTTGAAAGTTGAAATACTTTCTTCCATGTTCTGAACATAATCAGAACAGGGACTTGTGATATGATGCCATTGCAAAATACAGCTTTTCTTAAAAAGCTACACAAGGAATTATACAACAAGCAGAATAGCAGATGCTGATAATACTGGTATTTTAAAATTCTTTGGGGCTTTTCATTATTTCATATATTTTTTGCAAGGAGAAGGCATTTTGGTTTTTCCTGAGAGCAGATTATAATAAATAATACATATGTTGAGATGTGCATTTTTCAGTAAGAGTACATAGGAAAAATGAAAGTCATTATCTTTTCTTGAAATGTATATTTTAATTTACTGACAGAAAGAAAGAAGAAAGCGTGTAACTCCTAACCAAAATATCTTACTTTAGAACAGCGTTCCTAACACTGACAACTTTAGAATGTGTGGACTTCAGCTTCTCATGCTCAGTGGGGAATTATAGGAATTTGTGTTTGCATGTGATAAACTTGTTGAAGGAAACATTGCTTTAAAAGAGAAACTATAAAGGATTCTCTAAAAATACTTTTGTTTTTCTTCACTTTCAGAGGTGTATTAGTCATCCACTATAAATAGCAGCCATTTTATTGCATCATGGTCAGACAAACTATAGATAAGTCCTCATTTAATGATGGTAATTGAGATCAGAATTGTTAAATCATTTGTTCATAAAGCGTGAGGTCATTGGCTGCACCACTCAGTGATGGAAATTGTTTCCAATTCAAATTGGATGGCCATGGTAAGCAATGATTTGCCGGACTTATTTCCTTCAGAATTTTCCACAAACCCTGGTAGCAATAAATACAGAGAGAAAAACAAAATCAACTCAGTTTTATGGGTAAGTAACCTCACTGACCATGTTTGTAGGAGATGACCAAGGGTAAAAGGCATCATCAGTTAGTAGTTGCTTATACATTTTATGAGGATTTTTTAAACCACAAATAATTACACAGAAGGTTGAAATGGTTAATAAAGATCTATTACATTTAAGAAGAAAAAGACACATACAGAAACATTTCAAAATTTCTGTAGAGAAATTATTCAAATTTAAATATAGAAATGTATTTATATGCTTATAGAAATCAGTTCTAGTAAATTCTGAATATCAAGATTAAAAATGGTATCACTGATGGAATCAGAGAAGTAAAGAAATACATTTGTTGACTTTTATTTTTAGTTGTTGACTTTAAGAAATTGCTGAGCTTACTGCTTTTTAGGATGTTCCCATTTATACCTGTGCTTTAAATGGAATTCTTATCATGTGTAGTAACACCAGGGTCACAAATTCTACAAAGATCCAAAAGTTCCATCCTATTATGTTCCTGTCAAGGAAGAGAGAAAAAACGGAAGGATAAATGGATGTTTATTCC
This sequence comes from Myanophis thanlyinensis, assembly GCA_017656035.1. NCBI lineage: Eukaryota > Metazoa > Chordata > Lepidosauria > Squamata > Homalopsidae > Myanophis > Myanophis thanlyinensis. The sequence goes on from JAEANM010007133.1 coordinate 7,998, forward strand.
GTTTGCTGATGTCGATGATAAATGTATATGAGCTATTCTCAGATGAAGAAAAAGTTTGTCAATATAAATTATATGAACAAAGTTCTAACTATTCTTTCTGACTACTTTAGCAGTTGATCATTTTCTTTAGATGTTGTCATCTCTCTAAGTGCTGATATATTTCATGGGCAAAAATAATCTGCATTCACAAAGAACAAGCAAGTGAATATTCTTTAGTAATTGCAGGAAAGGTGGAATTCAGAGATTATCTGCCCAGAATGGCTTCAATTAAGAGAAAAGATACTTGGAAAAAGTAACATGGTATCTCAAATGAAAGAGGAAGGTACAGGAGGCCTCCAAAGCTAGAATAGTTTATTTTATTTATTTTTTACAAAAATCAGTTTTCTGAATAATTTGTTTAGACTAGATTAAGTTTTTTATCTTGTGATAGAAATGCAGTCTGTGTTTTGGACCTATTGAGCCTATTGTGCTTTTCAAATGGCAAAGTTTTAACTTGGTGGAAGGAGTTTCCATTGCAGGGCTGAGCAGATAGACAAAAGTGTCCTTACAACGCAATTCAAGCTTGGGTGCTGCAAAGGATGCTACTGAGTGGGACAAAATAAATAAATACATGATTTAAAGGGATGTTTGGCTTGTAAGCAGTTGATTAGAATGTAGAAATCTCTTGATTAATTGCAAGGAATAAAGGTAGTGAGTTTTAAATTTATTTCAGTGCATAATGTTTATTTATTTTAAAAAAATAATGATTGCACAATGCACATGATTACAGACAAATGTTGAAGTTCATATAAACTATACATATGACAGTATTTGTAATCTACCTTTGGTGTACTAAGATCTGGAGGTCAAGGGCATGCTAACCATGGAAATATAATCCTAGCTTTCAAATCATCTCTTAGGGTTGTTTCTCAGGAGAAACCTGAAAACCTGGATGGAAGAGCTATATCCCAGGAAAAAAAGGGGATACACAGCTAAAGAATAAAATTTTAAAAATGCAAATGTAAAATCATGTGATTTATCTCTACTGTATGCCATATTTGGTATATCCCTCAAGCTGACATACTAAACATTATAGATAGATATACTGTATGATTTAGGAATATTAACAATTGCATGTCAGAATATTGATATAATCAATATATTAATATAATATAATTACTGTCTGTAATTATACAGAAAATGCAGTGCTTTCTCCTATAGAATGTGTGGTTTTGGTCTACTAGTTAAGGAATCACACTAGAAAGTGGGAGACTGTGAGTCCTATCATGTCTATGAAAGCCAGCTAGGTGATCCTGGGCCAATCACTCTCTCTCAGTCCAGTCCTATAGGCTCCTTAATGCCCTTTGAGCTTGGTTGTTTTCTTGCAGGCATTTTATTACCAAACTAGGTAACATCATCAGTACTGGGACTAGCACATCAGTCCAAGGAGTGTATATTTTAACTGTGAGCTGCAAATATTATCTTCTATTGGCATCCACAGTTTTTGATGAAAGATTCTACTGACTATTTATGTGACAGAAGTATCTATGCTGCTGTATAATGGAGGTGCACATTCTATTCTGAGATTCAAATACATTGTACCTTTGTCTACCTGCTTTTTACAATAATCCAACAGTACTGCTATCATTAGAAGTGAAATCCTTTATATGTCTAGTCAAAAGTAAATCCCATTATACACAGTATTACTCACTAGTAATCATGTAACAATTTTAATCTCCTTTTCTTAATTACATTCCTTTCTTCATTCTCAGTACTTCTTTTAACTGAGAAAGTATGAATGGTTGAGTCCATAATTATCTAAAAATGATTTCTTGTAACTTTAATAAAAAGATTACCTTTTGTTATAATGCAATTCTTCCTTTCTTTCCATCCTAGCTATACAATAATTTAAGACTATTAAAGTAGGGCCAAGCAATGGTATCCATTAGATATCATACCTAATGCAAATGTTACTACACGATCATTTCAAATATTATTAAACTTTGCCCTTGCAAACTGTATTTTCTAGAAGTTACTGTACAGTTGAGCAACATCTAACAGGCTGTAGGTGCCCACTTCAATTGTACGAATTTACCTTAAACACCGCTGAACTCAACAAAAGAGATATTGATTGTATTAAAATCAAAATCTATATAATAGTATATAATCTATGTAATAAGTCTATATTTGATATCTATAAAAGTCAAAATACTTTCAGAGATTTGGTTGCACTTCAAATTCCTACAATCTTATCTTGAAAACTTTTTTGGAAGGCAGAAGCTACATTTGTTCCAACAAAAATATTCTCACAAAGCCGGCTATATTTTAGAGTTTTTAAAGTTGTTTTACTGTTCCTACACAGGCTATAGCAGACTCAAGCTTTAAAACCCAGGGTTTTTTGGACCAGATCACTTCCTTCTGTAAATAGATTTTTCTGGAGTAAATTGATCTTCAGAAAGTTCACATTCTTCTGTTAAAGTTAGGCATAGCAATTAATACCACTGTTCCTGTCTGTGATCCCATTGCTTTTTTTCAACATTTCAGAATTTATATTCTAATTTTGCCTGTTTTATCTTTTGTAGTTCTTGAAGAATCACTAAGGTTAGGAAAAATTCCATCAGTATTATTAAAGTTTCTGGGAAATAGCTGCAGATCGATCACATATATTTTATTCCAAAAGGCTATGCCTGCAGGCAGCACAATATAGCTCACTGTTGTTGAAGTCAGTGGTGGGGAACAGAACCAGGTTGATCTCTCTATCAAATCCATTGTTATGGATAGTTATGATGAGATCATTTATAATATGAGATAAAGTTATAACATGAAAACATCTGATGAAACAGTTAGCAGCTCTTCCACATTCAAAATGAGCATTATGCCCTCAAAACATTTAAAACTGAAACTGTTTGAATTATTGGCATCTTGTGAGATATCAAAATCTAGGGGCTCTTGGGTTTTCATATGGGATTTTGTGAGATTCTGGAAACAATGCCACTTTTCAAGAGACTAATCAGTTTCTGAATATTTGTAAACGGTTTATTTTTATTTTGCTTTCAGTTGCCAACAATGCTATAACTAATTCAGAGCAGATAGGACACAGAAACATCAATCCATGCCCCTTAGGCTATATATCTACATTTGCATGTCTCTGTAAAATGTGAATAATAAATAGGAGTCCTGTGCTTCTGAAATGGTGGTCTTTTAGAAAATAAAGGGCAAGGGATTTTAACTGACAAGTGTAATGTTTCATTGTAGATTAATGAATCTTTCTCTCTCTCTTTATAAAATGTAGTTCATGCTCTTGGGAAGGAGCAAATAGATAAACTGAAGAGCTAATTAAAGGGAACCACAAGAGAAGCTATTCTATAGAGTTCTACTGTTCCATGTTTATTATAACCATGATGGGCTTCATTACTTGTACTCTCTTGGCTCTTATCTTCTAAGTGTAATCAAAATCTCTTCATATTGATTCTTAGAACTCATTAGAATAACAGATCAACAAAAGAGGTTTATGTACCAGAATTTCACCCAGTAACTCTTCTTTATTCCAAATAAAAATGGAAAGCCATGTTGTTACTTAATTTTGAAACATCTAAGCACAGTTGAACTTTCTATGGAATACTTGAAGCTAACATTTGGTTGTCATTTATTTTTCGCCTAAACCAAACTAACAAACATAGGCATCTTCCTAGATTCCTTGTGTCTAATTACTTCAAATAAAAAGTTTCCTCCTGAGAGGAACCACTTTCATTCGGTATTTGACAGGTAGAAATTAGTTGCCTAATGACATGGAATTGTTCTGCAAATTGAAGGAATTAAGTGAGCTTTTTAAATTTGGACTTCTTCTAAATTTGGATTCTAATGGGATGATGGTGTGAGGAAGCTTAATTTGGATTTTCTTCAGTAATTTGATATTGTCCTTTCCCCAGATTTCATATGTCTCTTTTATTTCTTTTGATATTTACTTAGTCTCAAAGCTATCATGCTTACATGGGCAACCTGTTTAGTACAGGATGAGGTGAAATCTGTGCAATTTTGTGATTTATGCCGGTAATTAATTATAATGTGAGTTATTTCAGTCCATGGGGCCTGGGATGAAAAGAGGCATGTCATAACTGAGGCAAATTGAGTAAAACAACTCTACAAAGTCATTTAGCAGAAGAATGATTTCTGGGTTTATAAATTTGAATTATTATATCTTCTATTTATTTATTATAAATATGTAACAACTTTGTTACATTTGCATTTATAACTAAGAAAATTCACATTTTTCACATTACTATGGCTGTTTTCTATAAAGAGTTCATTTCTCCAAATATGGCAACACAATTCTTAGAGAAAAATATTTGTAAATGTATGTGATAAAATGTGTATATAAGACATCCATTTAATCAGAAAATAATATCCATTTGAACAACAACACAGATTAAAATGGTAACAGAATAAAATAATCCTTTAGATTAGGAATCATCTGTTTTATCCACCCTAATTGTTATGACCAGGCAACTCATTTCTAGAGAAACCTGCTTAATTTTTCAATCAAGCTGTTTCAAATTTTACACTTGCAATCCAGTGAACTTTAGCTGAGTTTGTTTGTTTCAGCATATACATGGATGGATGGATGGATGAATGGATGGATGGATGGGTGGATGGATGGAGTTGGTCTTGAATGACTGTGGCCTCTTCTAGCCTTAAGATTTTCTTCTTTCTTCTTCTCATCATGATCCATTTAATTTTAAATTTCAAATAAGAGAGACAAAGACAGAGACCTAAGTTGATCTAGTAATTAAGGTACCTGGCTAGAAACCAGGAGACTGTGAGTTCTAGTCCTGACTTAGGCGTAAAAGCTAGTTGGGTGGCCTTTGGCCAGTCACTCTCTCAACCCAACCCACTTTATAAGGTTGTTGTTGTGGATGAAATGGAAGAAGGGAAGAGTATTGTGTATTTCCTACCTTGAGTTATTTATAAAAATATTAAATGTGGAATAAAAATCTAATCAATAATTAAATACTTCTTTGCTTGACTCCAACAAGGCCTTTTATAGCAGAAAGAGCAACTCAAAATTACAGCATAGTTTGGATTGAAAATGTTTCTTCTTCAAAGTCATAGTTATTGTGACATGTTTTTCAAACTGGCAAGGGGGAAATACACCAAGAATAAAACATATACATTATTTTAAACTTGGCTTTATTCAACCTATGATTTAATGTTGAATATTTTGCCCTTGTAAATCACCTGGAATAAGACTTTTAATTCTTAGGTCTGGTTGGAGCCCTACTTTTTGAGATATTTAATTCAAATTATAATTATTTCAATTATATCTATATTACTTATTATTTATTGTACTTATTGTACTCCATGATCAAACTGCTTCTGGCTCTTTTCTTTCTTCTGCAGGAAGTGTCCTTCTTACATTTATAGAATCATAAGATAACAAGTAGATTATGATGTTTTATCTTGCTTACTTTCACATGACCATTATTATGACAAACATTTTTCCAACATGCTTCATTTGGTCCTCTTGTGCAATCATAAAAGCTCCTGCTCTTCCCTTTCCCCTTTCCCCCATCCTCCTCCTCCTCCTCTTCTGCAGGTCCCTGTTTTCAATTTCAATTCAAGTTTCAGAACCATTTAGCAAGCTGGCCAACTAACTAGATTCAATTACAAACGGCTATGGTGTGATAATCACCCCCTTATTCTAGTTTATTTAATGTGCATATTTTCTATCTGGAGCATCAGCAACCGGTACTTTTATTTTCCTCCCCTTCCCCAAAAAAATTATTGGACTATTTTATGGAAGCATGATGTATTACTCCTGAGAGAGCCTTATTCTGGCCAAAAGCATCTTATGTGCATGCTGTCAACAAACCCAGTATTAATGTTCTCTGTCATCGCTTCACCACATACTAAAATGTTTGAAATGCTTCAATTTGTTTCCTACGTGAAAGCCTTTCAAGAACTTGATTACTTTTCAGTGTGCAACAATAAAAAAGCAGTGTGATAAACCTTTATTTTTAAACAGAACCCTTTAATCACAGCTGCGATGGGAAGGTGTTGCAGATTAAAGAACTATTATTGTGATCATACATTTTTCTGTGCTCTGATAAAGGCTTGTAATGTATTAAAAACCCACTGTGCTTATTGAAACTGTTTGAGATGGCCTGAAATCTTTGTCTATGTGTGAATTCAGAGCCTATCACTCAGTTGGCTACTTTGAGGTGTATAATGGGGTGTCCTGGGAGGTGGAAATGCTTAGATATTATTTTGTCTTTATTTTGTGTCTTGATATCAAGATTGTGTCCATTAATTCTTCAGAGTTTGTCCTGTTTGTCCTTTGTAGACTCCATAGGGCATTGCTGTCAGATGATGGAATATATAACATTTGAAGAAGAACATATGAAGTCACTTCCAATATTGAATTTAGTGTAGAAATGATGATTCGTTTTTTTTAAAAATCCTCTTTTACAGTTATTAGTGCAAATGTATTATATCCTGTGCGTAGAACTGGGAGAAAAAAATATTCATTCTCCTGCAGCAAGTACTGCATATTTATCTTTAGGTCTCTTTCTTCCCAATGAACAATGGAATTAACTGGCTGCTGCAATTTTCTGCCTTGGACCTGGCAGGTTTCCCAGATTATGGAGGGGAGGAGCTGTTTATGATGTACAGTGAATATATTTTTATTTCCATTTTAGTTTTTGTGTCCAAAGCCACAGCCATTTAATGTTATTTTCATTTTAATTGCACTTGTTTTATTTCATCTATGCTTCAATTATCTAATCTGGTGTTTCACCTGTTTTTTCCATTGATTTCAATGGCTTCTAGCATCTGTGACTTTTGGGTCTTGGTCCAAATGATCTGAAATATTCTAACTTGCATTATCTGCCAAGATTGGACTGCATAAAAGAAAATTGAAAGATGATGTGCACTCACATTAGTTTACCTATCTTATGTTAATATAAAAAGGCAATATTTTAATAGCAATGATAATAATAACACTATGATACCACATTAACTGGATTGTAGTTAATAGAGCTAAGTACATTGAAATCAAATATTGCTGCAAAACAAAATTGTATTTTCCACAGCTGGTTTTTTTAATTGCTATGACTTTCATAAGTAACATTGTTGCTTCATCTTTTTAATAGTGTTTTGAATAAATTATCATCCAGACTATTATTTGGGATGGAAAGGATGAGGAAGAAAGGGAATAATTAAATAGATATTTCCCTTTCTTGTCTTTTCTTACATATTCTGTAAGAATGAGGTTCCGCAATTTTAAACCTAGCTAATTCCACACTTTCCAATATAGCAAAGTCATATTTCCAAATGTATCTGCAGTGTGGTTTTTCAATCAAAGAAAATGGGTACAATATTCAATAGTCACAAAAATATGTGCTTGCAGTATGTCCATTTGCAAATTTAAATATGTAAAATGTTTGTATTAAGTCAAATTATGGATACCAAACAGATATATTTAAGAAAATTCATAAAGATACATCCCATTTTTCATGCAAACTTTTTTGGAGGGAATGAGAGATTGGGAATATCAAACCTGATCCCTTAGGGCTTGGCTGGATTTGGCTTCCCAATTTTTCCCCATTAGCTCCTACTAAGAGAATTTGTGTGGTTTCTGCCTGTCTTTCCTTGTGAAGAATATTTGAAAAGACATATGAACTGGATTAGACTGAGTATTGATTAACTTAATGTCATTTATTGATTGATGTCTCCAGAGCACATGGGTGTGCAACAGGGTGGTTGACTGCATTAACACAGTCAACACAGGATTGTCTACCAGTGATAGTCACTTGTCTATCCTTTCTAATTTACCTTTGGATTACACAAGATTAAAAATACATTTTTTTCTGGCTGCATTTAGCAGCAAAGCAAAGTGGGCACATATATTGACTGATCTCCTATTGCTAAAACTACCATTGTCTCTACTCTTTGATTAAACTTTTCTCCACCGCAATAGGAAGAAATAATAGTGTGAATAACATAACTGGCATTTCCCTTAATTATGAGTATAAATCACTCCAATTGAAATGGAAAACATTATGAAAGAAAAAAAGAAGGCTGGGTGCAAAAAACAAACCCTGCTATTCAATATAAAGTTTGTTCCATGATAGCACTTGGAGTAATAAAAAACAGTCTGGCTGCTTCAGACCTTCTGCAGGGGAAGCACAGCACAGCTTGTCAAAAAAAGTGATGCCATCAAAGAATTCTAGTTGTACTGAAATCCTTTTGGAAATAAAAAGAGCATGTATGAAGGATCCAAGGATGCAATTTCCTATAGTTTTCAGCAGGGACCTTTCCAATAAAATGTCAGTTAAAAGAAAACACTGTCCTTTTTACTTCTGTTAAATCTTTTTCTTGTTCAGAAACAGAGAACTCCAGAATCTGAAGGGATACCAAGGGACGACAAGACAGGCAGTTTCATTCTAATGTACTTTTTTAAGGCTGCAATGGCTCGTGCTGCTATAGCTATATTCTGATAGGGCCTGTAACACATTGGATTTGAAAGCAGAAAAAAAAGTGCTTTAGAAAGCACAGAACCACACAGAGAACAATTGTACGCAACTCTTTAAAGCACCAGCATCAAAGATGCAGATGCTTTAAAGAGTTGCAGACAGGTGCTTTGAGATACAGTATTCCTGTTTGCTTCAAAGCACCTTTTTGCCTTCAAGAACAATATGCCACACATTAAACACTGAACTAAACTAAACTTGCATAGAGTCAAACTCCTAGACCCTAAGGGAAGAGTATCCTGATACTACACAAATCAGAACTAGGCACTAACAACTTTTAAACCATATTCAGACCTCTCAGCCCTTTCTTTGTAGCTTCCAGATCATTCCACAGCTGTACTATCAAAACTGGGAAACAAGTCCTGAGAATGTATATATTTCTTTCAGCATTTTTCTGCAATAGCAGGATCCACTTATTTCATTAATTGCAACAGTCATTAACTGACCATCTTTTTGTTGAAGCCTGCTGTTATGGGTTCAGGGAGAAACTGCCCCGAGTCCTTAGGGAGAGTGGGGCGGTATATAAATTTGATTAAATAAATAAATACTGGTTCAAAGTCACCCAGCTGGCTTTCATACATCAAGCATCAAGTATCAAGTGGGGCTAGAACTCACAGGCTCCTGGTTTCTAGCCTACTGCTTTAACCACTAGACCAAACTGGGTTTATCTATAAATCTGTATCTATAGCTATATCTACAGTATATCTCTTCATCCTCTCTGTCTACATCTTTCATCATTTATATCTATATCCAATAAAACAAAATACCAAAGTAAAATCAAAAGGATGAGATAACACAGCACAACAAATACACAATAAAATAACACATAAAATGTGATAAACATTGCTATAGTAGTGCATTAATTACTTATGCATGTGTAAATTTAAAATATTACAAACTACAAAGTACAATATATGTCATCTAAAAACAAGATAGTGCTTGTTTCATATATGTTGAATGACAAGTAAGTCAGTCTGACTTCTTACATCTGACTATATTTCATGTAAAGGTATGAGCTGTCAGTCCATGACTGTCACTTGAAATGATAAATTCTCCTTCACTGAAGGCCTTCAAAGCGAAGCTGGATGGTAATCTGTCAGAGATGTTCTAGTGCGGTATTTATCAACCTTGGCAGCTTGAAGATGTGTGGACTTCAACTCCCAGAATTCCCCAATCAGGCTAGGAATGCTGGAAGTTGGGTCACACATCTTCAAGTTGCCAAGATTAATAAACATTATTCTAATGTAATCTGCACTTAGAAGGGAATTAAACTAGATCAGGGGTCACCAACCTTTCGGACCTCAAGGACCTCTAAATTCATCATTTTAAAGCCCAGGATCCATTAATATGAATCCAATGCACCACTCACTGAAGCACCACTCACTGAAGCACCTGGACTCCAAGTGATGGGATGGGGGTCCTTCAGGCACTTAGCTTGGCCGTCTGTTTCTGCAACCTCTATCTCTCTGTCTGTCTCTCTCTTTCTCATCT
>JAEANM010007134.1:0-13725 GCA_017656035.1 Myanophis thanlyinensis
ATGACCTGAGTGCTGCATGTGTTGCTCTCAAACTTACAAAGTATGAGCCAAGGTTAGAAAAATTATCAGCATGCATACAACAGCAAAAGTCACATTAATCTGTATGCCAAATGTAAACTTTTACCTTCCAATAAAAAGTTGTATCATTGAAAGCTCTGTTATTGTGGTGTTTTTTTTTAAGACAAAAGATGTTAATCACGTATGAGTTGTTTCTTCTAAACTAAAATCTCAGTATTCGGGTTAAATTGTTGTGTTGGCAGTTCCCGATAAATAAGTGGATTTGGGGTTGCAGTTTGGGCACTCGGTCTCTAAAGGTTCGCCATCACTTCTACAGAGTAATCAAAATTTTTAGCCCACACAAACATCGTTTCCTTTACTTGCTCTTCTTCCATTCTAGTACTCATTAAATAGTTATACATTTTTAAAATTAATTTATCTTCATTTCCTGTTAGGATCTGGTCCAATTCTGTTGGTTCTTTATAAAAACCATATATTTTAGCATCTTTTTCAAATCTTGATTGTATTTGTAAATGTGGCCATCATGCTAAGTCTATCCCTTGATTATTCAATTCCTGTTTGTTTTTCAGTTTCCTTTCTCATTCAAGATATTTATTGTCATTGCACCTCATACAATGAAATTAAATGCCATCTTCAGTGTACATTATAACCACAAAAATAAAACACAAACGCACATCCTTCACATTCTATACAATTGAAAAACCCTGATTGCATTAATATTGCACTCATGGATTAGCTGATGGCGATTGCACCATTTGCATTGTCTTGTCTGAAACTGACCATCGTGGCCATCTTGATTTTTTACAGCTTGTATGCATCCTGGTAACAATGAGCTTTTCCCCAATTTTTTTTTAGTTGTTGATAAATTTTCTTTTATTCCAACATTGGTCTCCAAAGACAGGCAAATCTGTCTAAAGACCTTTCCTAGAACAGAATTTATATTTTTTTTTCCTTACCCCCCTCAGACGCTTTTATTCATTTGAGATTGTTTTAAAATTTAGGCTGCCTCAAGTACTTTTGGCGCCACTTCATCTCTCCTGAGCATTTTGATACTTTTTACTTTAAACAAAATATAATGAATACTTTTTGATGAATTATATCAAAATAGGTTTATCAAAACTGCAATCCCTCCCAATTATTCAACTTTTCAAAAGAATTATTTTTACACTCCATGAAATTAATTTAATTTTCCCACCGTTTGCATTTCTGAGGTAATATTCTCCTTGAGAAATAAAAATATTTTCTTTTTTAATTTTATCTCTCATTTTCTTGAGGGCTTCAATTTTTACAGCTGACCCTTTCACCTCCTCCAGGCCATTCTCTCTCCTCACTCTGGATCTGTGGTAGCTTCTCAATAAAATGGGTTCTTATTCTTCAAATAATTGCTGAGGGAAATCTTTTTATGAAGAGCCATGAGGGCAAAGATTCAGATGCACTATTATTTTACCAGAAGGAAGACCAACTTTATGCTTCACTTCAGCTTCACAGCATTTAGTACTGTGTCATGTTCCTCAGATGTGGAGACTTTTTTCTTCAGGATCATTTGGAGAGAGGGTCTCTTCGGAGGCTTCATGTCCAGGCTCGGGTCGGTTTTGAATTGGTTTTTGACAGGGTCACCTATCAGGGACTCCATTTTCTCCATAGCCTCTGAATCCAAGTTAAGGAGGGTCTTACTCTGCCTAAAATAGCCCACTTTCCAACTTCTGTTCAGAGTGACTATTGAAAGGAGAAGCGCTGAGAGTGGCACCTCCTTCCTCCAGGGTATCTGGCCAAAGCTGATGCTGTTTGGGAAGCCACTGGGGTTTTAGATCCACCTTGCACCCTGTTTCATTCCTGGATGCCAATGACTTAGAAGATAAAAATCAGAGTGAGTGGGAGACGCCCTCCTTTTGCTCATCTGTTCCTTAATAGAGCTGTGGTGGCGCAGTGGTTAGAATGCAGTATTGCAGGCTAATTCTGCCGACTGCCAGGGGTTCAATCCTCACCCGTTCAAGGGTGACTGAGCCTTCATTTTTCCGAGGTCGTTATAATGGGGATCCAGATTGCTGGAGGCAATATAGGTAGTCCTCAACTTATGACTACAACCGAGCCCAAAATTTCTCTTGCCAAGTGAAACATTTGTTAAGTGAGTTTTGCCCCATTTTTCTTGCCACAGCTATTAAGGGAATTGCTGCCGTTGGTAAATTAGTAACACGGTTGTTAAGGGAAACTGGTTTCCCCATTGACTTTGCTTGTCAGAGGGTCGCAAAAGGTTGACCCCGGGACCGTGCAACTGTCATGCAGTCAGTTGCCAGGCCTCTGAATTTTGCTCACGTGACCATGGGGGGATGCTGCAATGGTCGTGACCATAAAAACGTTCTCAACTCACTTCTTTCATTGACATAATTCTGAATGGTCACTAAATGAACTGTTGTAAGTGGAGGACTGACTCTGAAAAGTGCTTAGAGAAGGCTGTGAAGCGGTATATAAGTCTTAAGTGCTATGTGTCTATGGAGGTTCTCAGTCACCCGGGTCATGATTGTCCCAAATATGCTTTTTTTCCAAGAACTTTCTTGGTTTTTCCCTTTGGCTTCTCATCCAAGAAGCTTGAACATAATTAGAAAGAATTGCCCTGCCTGTTATTAACAGATTAAGAGTTGAAGGGACCTTGTAGGTCATCTAGTCCAACCCCGCCAAATAGCAGAAGTGAAGACCTTCTTCAGCATATACACCCAAGACAAATTCCTTGTGTGTCCAATCACACTTGGCCAATAAAGAATTCTATTTTTTGTGTGTGTTTAAAGGGCTATGAGTTCGGTGAATCCCCCCTTCGGGAAGTCAGGGCGCCGAAGCCCCGCCTCTGGGGAGGAGGGTCCTATAAGGAAGGGAGTTGCCATCAAGCTGCGGACATCCCATCAAAGGGGTTGGAAGGGGGCGCAGGGCTGACCATCTGAGAGGGCGCGGGGGTCGGGGTTGGGGTCAGGTAGGCGATGGCGGCGCTGGGCTTCTCCCCGGAGCAGCTGGCGCACAGGCTGGCCGAAGCCGAGGCGCTGCTGGCGGCGCGCGTCTCCGAGCCGGTCCAGGCCCGTTGGCGCTGGGCGGTGAAGCTGGACGAGCCCCCGGACCTGGATCGCTTCTGCGCCCAGCTGAGCCAAGCGCAGCGCGGCCGGGAGGCTCTGCTAGCCCGGGATGCGACGCTGTCGGAGGCCGAGCAGGAGCGGCTGCAGGGCTTGCTGCGGCTGGAGATGGCTCTCTTGCGCGGCATCCAAGCGCTGCTGGGCGAAGGCGCCGGGCCGGCCCCGGCTCCGACGGGACGGAGGCGCGGGAGGAAGCCGGGCGTGGCGGCGCTCAAGGCGGCTCTGCAGGGCCTGGAGGCAGAGGAGGCAGCGGGCCTGGCCGAGGACGCCAAGGTCGCTCTGCAACGCGCCTTGGAGGCGCTGCTGGAGAAGCGGCCGCGGGAGGCTGTCCGAGCGCTGCGGCGGGAAGAAGGGCGCGCCCGGCCGAAGCGGCTGCTGGCCCTGATCCAGGCCCTGCAGGAGGAAGGCTGGGCCGAGCGAGGGGACGAGCTGCCCCTGCTGGAGCTGCGGCCGCTGCTGGAGAAGGGGCTGCGCCTGGTGCGCAAGGAGCGGAGCTGGCCGGCTGCTGACTTGGAGAGGGCTGTTTGGGCAGGCCCGCTGGAGGAAGAGGAGGAGAAGGAGGAGGAGATTTGGAATGGGACTTTGCCAAAAGTCTCCTTGGAGGGGTCAGGACTGGGGCACAAGTCGACCCCAGAAGTCCCCGCAGAGAGCTCCCCAATAGAGCCCCATCAGGACCACCTTGCGCTGGAAAGGATGGTGCCTGCTGACTTCAAGTCCCACCTTCCAAACGAGGTGACCTGTGGACTGCGGGTGGCGATGGAGTCGGTGGCGATGGAGTCACCCTCTTTGAAGGATGCTCCATGGAGGAAAGCAGAAAACCTTCAGAATGTTCTGCGGGAAACCACCAGCAGGAAGATGGGTGCGCTGCCGTCCAACCTGTGGGACCAAGGACCCCGGAAGATGTGCAGCCATCTCCACCAGCTTTGCCGCCAGTGGCTTCAACCCGAAAAGAACACAAAGGGGCAGATGCTGGACCTGGTGATCCTGGAGCAATTCCTGGCTGTCTTGCCTTCAGAGATGGAGAGTTGGGTCCGGGAGTGTGGAGCAGAGACCAGTTCCCAGGCGGTGGCCCTGGCCGAAGCATTCCTCCTGAGCCAGATGGAGGAAAAGAAGGAGAAGGCAGAAGTTCAGGTGAGAGACCTTCAGCTGGTCTTAAAGTGGGTCTCAAAGAATAACCATGTGTTAACAGTTTTCCCAAATAAGTGTTTTGAAGGTGCTAAGGAAAGATGTTTACGTCAACTTGTTCCATTGAGCAAACAGTGAGAATCTTCTTTTATTTTTCACGTAAATTCCCTTACTTGCACTTCTTTGCTTCTCCAGGCCCTTCATTTCCAGAGGCCTGGCCTGAAGTTCATCTCTGTGAACCCCGAGGAAAGGAGGGATCTTCCAGATCCTTCCCAGGAGCTGGTCTTCAGTGGGATCTTCCATGAAGATCAAAGTCAAGACACCTCCTGCGGTAAGAGAATGCTCCTCAGGGAGAAAGCTGTTGTATCTCATTATTTTTGGATCTTCTTTGCATCCCCGTGTTAGTAATGATGTTTCTTAATGTTCTGCTTGGGTCACTTTTACTCACAGAGTTTGGAACGTCCGCATTCATAAGTTCTTCTCCTTTTCCTGATGGAGTTGAAAAAACAGTTGAACCTCCAACTCAGGTATTATTTATTTTATTTTTATTTATTGGATTTGTGGGCTGCCCATTTCATCTAGAGGTAGGAGGAGAAATGTCAGGGAAGATAGATTACAGGTAGACCTCAACTTACGAGCTCAATTGAGCCCAAAATTGATGTTGCTAAGTGAAACATTTGTTAAGTGAGTTGGCCCCATGTTATGACTTTTTTGTCACAGTTGTTAAGTGAATCATTAAATTTGTTAAAGTTAGTAACATAATTGTTAAGTAAATCTGCATTCCCCATTGAGTTTGCTTGTCAGAAAGTTGCAAAAGCTGACCACGTGACCCTGGGACACTGCATCATAAATATGAACCAGTTGCCAGTTGATCATGTGAGTACATGGATGCGGCAACTATCATAAGTGTGATAAACGGTCATAACTTTGAACGGTCACTAAATGAACTGTTGTATGTCAAGGACTACCTGTGTTATGTGGTGTCTTGTTAATAGGCTCTGTATATAATACTGTATATTGTTTTGTAGCAATATAAAATGGGGGTTCAGCTTCAGTAATGCTTAGCTCAGTTCTTCTCTCAAAACTGCTTTGGATTTCGCAAGTCAAAATTTGATTGTCATCCAAATGTTGAATGGCCTTCACAAATCTAATCTTTTAATGAGCTCTCTGCACACTCTTGGGAAAGTGTGTGTATATGGGGAGGGGGGCAGGACTGATTCCTGAAGAGACCTTGTCCACTGGCTAACATGTTAAGAAGATCCCAGCAATGCATGCTTCTGCAACTGGTTGGCAAGATGTATCTGTGAATTGATCCACAAAGATACTTTGGTTCCTTTACAGAAGGGCCATAAAAGTCATGCAAGCAGTTTATTTGATACAGTGGCCATTTCCAACCAACACTTCCAGCGACCAATAAATGATACTCTTTTAATTGTAGCTTGCAGCCTTTTGTTAGATTGAACCAGTTGGGCTGATACAAAGGGAGACAGGTGTTCCCTTAAATATGTGGGACCTTTGCTATGTAGTGCTTTATAGGTCACAATAATTCAAATTTATTACCCCCACTAAGGCCAGATAAAGCAGTACTGAGTCATACCAAGAACCAGTTCTGCAATTTGAACCGGTTAAAGCTTCCAAATAGTCTTGAAGGACAGCCCCAAGTAAAGCTCATGAGTGACTGAAGGGCCTCCCAATCTGGGAAAGGATACAAACGGCACACGAGATGAAGTTTTACAAAGTCCTTTCTGGTCATTGAGGAAGTCACCTCAGGTTGTGCTCCAATCTTGAGATGTGCCAACCCATCTAAGATCAGAGATAAAGTATCTCTAGATCTGAGTGGCTGTGGACCTAACTAGACCAGCTAGACCAGGGGTGGGGAACCTTGGCTCTTTCATGACTCATGGACTTCCAACTCCCAGAATTCCTGATCCAGCATGGGTGGCTCAGGAATTCTGGGAGTTGAAGTCCATGAGTCATGAAAGAGCCAAGGTTCTCCACCCCTGAGCTAGACAATCTGGTTCCTGAGATAATGTGCTTGGTCCACAAATGTTGCATCAGTCAAATGCTGCAAACTCTGCTTTTTTACATAAGATTTTTAACCCTGCATGTCCCAAGGGTGCCTTTTAAAAGGCGAGTGGACTTTTTTTTTTTCCCTTGAAAACATTTCACATCTCATCTAAGAAGCTTTTTCGGCACAGTTCTTCACTCAATTACTTGGATGAGAAGCGAAACAACTTCAAGGGGGCAAAAATAAAGTCCAGTTGCCTTTTGAAAAAAGCACCTTTGGGACAACCATGAGACCTGGATGAATGAGAATCTCCATAGACTTCTTGCAGAGTATGCCTGTTTAATCCATTGCAAGTGTTTGGGGATTCTAGAAACCAAAAAGAGAGAATTTATGACATTTATGGAGGAGGGGGCTGTTAAGCGAATAATTGCATTCGTAAGAGCAAATGCCTGATTTTTAAATGAATTGTAACGCCATAAGCACGAACCCATTGTTTGTTATGGGTGTGATTTGGTCATAAACTGAAATAAGTGCTGGTTTTTGGTAAAACCATCATAAATCATGCAGCTGGATGCTGCAAAAGGCAGTAAATGCAGCCATGTTGCTGTGCACCCGAAATATGGTCATGTGACCAAGTGGTGGTGGAGGCATGAGTATCAGAACTTTAAATGCGGGTCGTAGTCCCCTTTTTCAGGTAGGTTGTAACTTAGGTTGTAAGTCAAGGCCTACCTGTAAATTATCTCCACATCTGGATGATTACAAACTGAAGCTTGTCCGAAACAGATCTAAAGACTCCTCAGCTAATCTTCATCCACAAATCTTACTGTGAACTCTGACAGCTTTTTCACATCGGACTTTTACCCCTGCAGAAGGGGTCTACTTAACCCACTGCAACTCCTTTTTGCTTTGGGATTCTTGAATCAAATGGAGAGAATTTGCAAATAAAACTTGATTGCTCATAGGGATATGCCTGTTTGCAGGTTCTTGTCTCTTTAGAGGAGGTGGCTGTGTGTTTCTCTGAGGAGGAATGGTCTCGGCTAGATCCTGTTCAGAAAGACCTGCACAGAGAAGTCATGCTGGAGAACTCCAGAAATGTGGCCTTTTTGGGTAAGGCCCCCTGCCCTGCCCTACCCCCAGATGCTTAAAATAAATACTTTATGAATAAATAGAGCCAGCTATTTTTCTCTTTTAAAAGTTCATAAAATAATCTTATCTGGCTAGGAAGAGGGAGTTATCATCTTACAGTTAAAAAATTCATTTAATTGCACTATATGTAAACATTATTATGTTGACTATTTCTGTACCCCAAATTCCTCCCTCTTTTCACTATATATTTGTTCTTTTCCCAGTTAATAGCAAGCATTTTAAGATAAGCAAAAAAAAAAAGAAATTAGATGTAGTTAGCACAACTCCTTGCTCCCATTCTCTCACTTCTCCACCCTGCAATAAATATTACAAGCTTCTTGTCCCTGATTTCTCACTTTCTTAAGCTGAATTTCAGCTGTGAATAGAATTCTATAAGTAAAATTAATTCATTGAGTAAAATATGCAACAGTGTAAATGTGCTCCTTTATTTAAATAAATGGATTTTGTGACAGTTTAAGAAACCATAAAATAGAAGTGTTCCATTATGATATCGTGCAGTTTTCATATTACTGTTACAACAACCTGTCACTCAAAGTTCAACTTTTGTAAGGCTTTGATCAGAGTATTTAATGTTGGTCAGCAGAACACCTTTCAAAAGAGTGGAGAATCCTTGGCAGATTTTCACTAGGGAATTTACATTTATCTCTTACGTGATGAATTATTAGTTTGCTTCCTCTACATTGCCTCAATTTTTGTTCTTTCTTTTTCTCTTAAGGAAATAATGTTCAGGAGAACAAGGAAGCCTTCCACACATTCCGGGATGAAGAGAGAAGAAAGGCGTTTTCACACCCAATGGAAACAACAGAAAACGAAAGAAATCTGTCAAACAATGGGAATAAAAGGAGCTCAACTTTCCCATCCACTGAAATTCAAGACTTTCTTCCCAAAGATCAGAAAGATAATCTAAAAGTGGAAAATGTGGAAACATTTGAAGAGAGCTTAGATCTATATGAACATTACACAATTCACATTAAAGAAGAGGATCTAGGCCAAGAGATTGAAACAAGCTACAACTGGACCTCTAGCATTTCTTTATGTGGAAAAGGCAAAATGGGAAATAAAGCATATAAAAGTACAGAGAATAGAAAGCATTTCAGTGGGAACAGTTCTTTTGTTCCCAATGAAAGGACTGACTTGGGGGAAAAAACATATAAATGTGTGGAATGTGGAAAGAGTTTCAGTCAGCGTGGCAATCTCAATTCCCATAAAAAAATCCACACAGAGGGGAAACCTTATAAATGTGATGAGTGTGGAAAGAGCTTTACTCAGAAGGTCAATCTTAATTCCCATAAAATGATTCACACAGGGGAGAAGCCATATAAGTGTGAAGAGTGTGGAAAGAGCTTTACCCAAAATATTCAATTGACATCACATCAGAGAATCCATACAGGGGAAAAGCCATATACCTGCATGGAGTGTGGAAAAAGCTTCAGGTGGAGCACTCAGCTTACTTCCCATCAAAGGATCCACACAGGAGAGAGACCGTATAAATGCGTGGAGTGTGGGAAGACTTTCAGTGAGAGCAGTTCCCTTACTTTCCACAAGAGGATCCACACAGGGGAAAAACCATATAACTGCATGGAATGTGGAAAGAGCTTCAGCATGAGCAGTTCACTTACCTACCATAAAAGGATCCACACAGGGGAAAAGCCATATAAGTGTCTGGAGTGTGGAAAGACTTTTACACAGAACATTCAACTTACTTCTCATAAAATGATCCACACAGGGGAGAAACCATACAAATGCATGGAGTGTGGAAAGAGTTTTACTCAAAATATTCAACTCACTTCCCATATAAGGATTCACACAGGGGAGAAACCATATGAATGTAAAGAGTGTGGAAAGAGCTTTACTCAAAAGATTCAACTTACCTCTCATAAAAGGATCCACACAGGGGAGAAACCATATAAGTGCAGGAAATGTGGAAAGAGCTTCCGTAATAATGGGTCCCTTACTCTTCATGAAAGGATCCACACTGGGGAGAAACCGTATACATGCATGGAGTGTGGAAAGAGTTTCAGCCGAGGCAGTCATTTTGCTTCCCATAAAACAATCCACACAGGAGAAAAGCCACATAAATGCCTTGAGTGTGGAAAAAGTTTTCGCGAAAACACTTCTCTTACTATTCATAAAAGGATCCACACTGGGGAGAAGCCATATAAATGCTTGGAATGTGGAAAGAGGTTCCGTGAAAATGGGTCATTTACCTCCCATAAAAGAATCCACACAGGGGAGAGGCCATATAAATGCATGGAGTGTGGAAAGAGCTTCACAACCAGCAGTAATCTTACATCCCATATGAGGATCCATTTAGGTATGAATGTGCATTTTTAGATAAGAATAATTATATTTACTTGGCTCCTGAGTATATAATGTATATTCCTGAACAGGTACTTTTCACACTGTGAAATCCTAATTGAAAACTCTGGGTGTCCAAAAGATATGGTCAAAAAAGTACAATCAAAACTGCTTGGTTTTTTTGTGAGTTGTACATGCAAAGCACATAAAAAAGGCAGAACTTGTATCACGGTTATGGGTGCCCTGTTTTTTAAAGTTTTATCATTTTACAGCTCCAATCATGTGGCACATCAATAACAGGATATCCCTTTTTTCAGAAGTTTGGAGTTGAAGATACTTGGAATGTCCAGCTTTGCTTAAAAATAGTAAAACCACCATTTTATTCATCTTTGGATAAATTTGAAATGGTGTGCTCATACATTTAATCTCATATATTGTATCTTTGTAGTTTGTGCCTTAAAATTCTAACGAGTTTTTTTCTTTTTGTCCCAAGTAAGAGACATGCAGGAGAATGAGAACAAAAAGAAGTCAAATGTGTTGACATCACGAATAGTGAAACATGAAATGAGAGAAGAGAGATTTGGAAGTCATTGGGAATCAAAATAAAGAAAATGGAACTAAGGGATACCTTTCAAAGACCATTGACAGAAGTTTTTCATGTCTGAAGATATAACCTACTGATCTGATAAGATTACAGAAGAACAAGAAGAGAATTGCCTTTTCCAATTATTTTTGTGCAGAATAAAAATCAGAGAAATTAGACTCCCACATAGAGTGGAACTGAGACTAGAGACAACCAGAATGAACACTGATAGCAGGGAGAAATTTTAGTCAACAATTTCTTTTTTATTTTTTGCCCCAAGAATCCACCCTTGGAGAGAAACCAAATAAACTTTTGGAGTGTGGAAATCTGCTTCAGGAAGAATTTATATAATTCAGATGTCCTATATGCATGTGCAAAAAACCTTTCTTTCGAGCAGCAGGGCCATTTCTGCCTTTCAGTAGTGTGACGAGAGCCAGAACAAAAACTACATGTTAACATAACATTAAAATAGTTAGACACTTGTTAGGATTAATTTCTGGTCAGTTACTTACCAGTAATTATCTCTCATTTTAGTCACATTGGAAAATTAAACATGTGACGAATATTGTAAATAAAATTATTAATTTTTGGAAAGCCATTGGAACCAGCCTTGAAGGTTTCAGAGTTGACATTGGCTTGAAAATGTTTTTTCAGAGTGCTCAGACGCATTGAACATGAGCCATCATTAAACAAATGGTCATAAGTCTCATCTTTTACAAAAGAGGTTGGGAGTCCATATAGTTTCATATTTTGTGGACTAACTTTTCAGATCCCAACATTTTTCTTACAGAGGGTTAACTGAAATTCCAGGGGCCACGTCAGTGCCTCGTGGACAACAGTGCCATTGTTGATCCTTTTACAACTACTACAGTGGCTTTTCATTAGATGGTTTTAGCAAGGCCACTGCAGTAGGTTTTGTATTCAGACAACACTAGAAGAAAAAAATGTGGGCAACCCAAGGAAAGATTTGCCAATCTTCTTTCTACAGATTTTTTCCAAAAACGATGTTTGCAAGATGTGATCATTTTATTAGAGTAGAATCCTTGATTATTTCACTGAGCAGATCAAGTTAGGTGGTGTGAGTTGCTTTGTTTCAGATGACAGAGGTAAAAGATGATACATTTTGGAGATGCCACCATAATCATTAGCCACTCCTACAAGAATGGCATAGAGTTATAAGAGATGGCATTCTCACAGATCAGAGTGCAGGGAAAAGACCTGGATGCTGCTAGGCATATACAATCTCAATCCCCACAGGAGTTCTTAGGAGCAATATTCCAATTGCTGTTGAAATTCATTTCTTTGCAGAGTGTGAACTTTTCTAGGACGTTATTTTGGACTCTGCTGAGATGCAGGAAAAGAGCAAGAAATTACAAGAAGCTCTCTAACTGGGAGCTTTGAACAGCCACCCATGAGTATCCTAAGTGCATTTTCCCAGTAATGCTTTCAAGGCTTGCAAATCTAAGACTGGGTTCCAGCACCTCCATACACATAAAATAGAAATAACGTCTGGGCCTTCAAGTCACTCTTGATTACCTAGATAAGGCAGTCTGCATTTTTTGCAAGCATTTTTCAGGAGTGGTTTGCCATGCCTTCTGAGAGGAACTAGACAAAAGTCCCCTGATGGGTTCGTGCTTAAGATAGGACTAGACTTTATGGTCCCGTGGTTTCTAGCCTGGTGCCTTTAGTCACTACACCAAATTGGCTAGTTGCCTCCATAACAAGATGGATAATTCTGCTTTACCCTCAAAAGGAGGCTTCCCTCCTATTCCCATCATCCATTCCAATTCCTACACGAAAAGCTTCTCCCCTTTCCTTTGCAGGTCACCTGCATTGCGAGTAGAATCCACCAGGAAGGTACCTCTATAAATCTGCCAGAGCCTCTGAATAAAAGCAGTAAATTAGGCATGCATCTGAGCATTTGCCCCCTGGAAAGCATATGATGTTCCCTTGGCTTGTCCAGAAGATGGCCAGGAATGTGTGAAGTCACTGGACATCTTACCTTTCTAGAACTGTGTGTTCACATGATAACTCTTTGAGCAGTGCTGAAGGCAGTGAGATTACAGGTAAAGTCTTGCAAGGATGAAGATTCTGATGTAACTGACTTGTGTTGTCTCCACAGTTCATGGTGAGGAAGAAAAATGCAAATGTTTCCATTCACATTTTCTGAATCCTGAAAGTGGAAGAACCCAAATCCCTTGTTCCCTGCTGGTCCTTTGCCTCCAAGAAAAACTCCAGAAACCCCAGGACATGGGGGAGCCCTTCATTCCCATTTTCTGATTAAATTGCAGTTGTGTCAAGGGTAGGGAATAGGGTTGAAAGGAAAGTCCAATGCTATAAAGAACAATATTGCATATGAACCTAGAATGGAAGATTTATGAATCAAGGTAAGCTGGAAGTGATCAAACATGAGATAGCCAGTGATTATTTTGCAAATCAGCAAACTAAAGTGGGTGTGAATGGGATTCTTTAACCATTAATGAAAAAAAGCACACCTCAAACTTAGTAATAGAGGGGACAAGAATAAAACAAGTATCAGACTATCTTGGAATGACACTGAAGATGGAAAAATGGATGAAGAGATTAATTTATGATGCAGTAAGTCAAACCCCTGTTGGGACAACTAGCTCCAGTCCTATAACGCATGACACTTCCAATAATCACAAGCATCTCATAAAAAGTATATTCATCTCCACTCTGTTACCAGTGCCAAACATGAACATTTGCAATAAAGAAAAGTTAGTCATCATGTTTGAGGAAAGTTGCCGGAATGACTGGAAGGGATAAAATAAAAAATGAGCTAGAGAGAGAATTTAAATAAAATAAATCTTAAACTATATACAAAAACAGCAAGTTAACTGGCTTGCTCATCTGCAGAGAAAGCTTTGGGATTTTATACCATACAAAGCATATACAAAAAGAGAAGGCCAAAGAACATGAGGCAGATGCAGAAGATGGAAAGACCTACTACAACAGCATCAAAGTGGTAAAAGAGGAAATAAAGGAAAAGACCATTGTATCTACTACTGTGAGTAAGAATCCCTTAAAAGAAAATGGAATAGTCAATACAATAATAGGAAAAGCAGTACTGGGATACAATCTCAAAAATGACTGAATGATCTCAGAAGAAAACACAGGACGGCAGAGGATGAGATGGTTAGATAGCATCATCAACATAATGAACATGAATTTCAGCAAAATTCAGAAGATGGTGGAGGACAGGTGTGCCTGGCATGCTATGGTCCATAGAATCAAATAGATTTGGATATGATAGTAACTGAACAACAAATTGTTTAGAGTCTTGCAATTTAGCCAGCTAAACAACAATAATATCCAAAAAGCTTCTGGAGGAGCTATTTTTCCTAAGAGCCTTGGAGGTGTAAGAGATGAACTCACAGAAATTTGGCAGTTTCTTGAGGAATTATGGCAAA
>JAEANM010007135.1:0-17994 GCA_017656035.1 Myanophis thanlyinensis
TCATCCTTCTCTCTTCCTCCCTCTTCCATTCCATTCCCCTCCACTCTACTTCCCTCTCACCCTTCCTTTCTCTACTTTCCCCCTCCTTCCATCTTTCCCTTATCCTTGTTATATTTAAATTTCCAGTTCCATACAAAATAGTGTATTTTTTCGATGCTGTCCTTTTCAAGTATAGCTAGATAATTTGTTAACATTAGAAGAAAACAAAACTTAATAACTACATGCACAGTATATTATTTGGGTGCCTTTTTAAAAAACAAATCTAATAAAAACCACAATAAGAAACATAATTATAATCACAGTATTGATACTAATATTTATTCTTAACCTTTTAATTTAATTTTTATTTTATTGCTTATATATAGGCACATCCTCTTTCAATTTCTAATCTATTTACTATCTGAATGTTATTACATACTCCCATTTTAATAATATTTATTCTTCATACCAGTAATTTCCCCTTATTTAATCGTTCTCTTAACCTTTTAACTTTACTTTTATTTATTTTATTTTCTAGTTATCTATAAATGCATCTTATTTCTATTTCTAATCTAATATTAATATTTAAATGTTATTATATAAAAATGTATGTGTTGTTTTCCCCACTCCTCGCTTCTCCCTCTAACCTAGTTCTCATTCATACAACTCCTAGCTTAGAGGGTATTCTATAATCCTCCCTCGTCCTTGCCCAGTTTCTTTTTTTTTTTCCAAACTCTTATTAGCTTCTTAGCACGTCTCTGTTGCTCCTTCTTTAGAGCATTATATGGTTTTTCATTGTTCACATTCACATCTGTCTCTATCCCTTCATATTTGTTTCTTGGTGCATGAAAAATATCTAGAGTATAATTTACTTTTTCTGTTTCATAAATTTTTACTATCTCCTTTTTTTTATCTTTATGTGTCATGTTGTTGTTGTTGTTGTATTTCCTCCCCCCTATCTTTTCTTTTTTCTCTTCTATTTTCTTCTCTATTCCCTGGGCTTCTTGCTTCTTATTCAGTACTGCTTGTTCATAGCTCTCTGATTTCTCAGTTGTCTCTTGGGTCAGTTGATTTATCTCCCTTATCAACTGTTTTAGTATATTTTGGGTCACCAAAAACCATCCTCCTGATGGTGAATTTGTTTCTCCTTGTGCCATTTTGCAATAATTTAATAATTTAGTTTTACTTTACATTACTTTCAAACTTTACCAAGCTATCTTTCAGCGTCCCATTTAAATGTCTTAATATCCTAATATTTTAATATAGTAGCTTAACTATCATACCATGAAAAAAAGCAAAAATAGTAATGTCAATATTCAATCAGTTCAGAAATCACTTCACTGACTAGTCCATTGGTTTCTTACTTGCCAGGCAGATCCAAACTAATTCGCACACACACACTGTCCACCAAATTTAAAATTTTGCTACTAAAGATTAGGATTTGTAATACTTCAAGGTTCTCACAGTCTGTGTCTAAAAAACAGGTATAATCAGTTGCAGATTGTCAGTATATTCCAGGATTAAGGTTTCTAATAATTCAATGTCCTTGCAGTCTGTCTCCAACTAACAGGTATAATTGGTTGCAGATGATCAGTATATTTCAGCTTCTCTTTTAGAGATGAACAGTCATGTTTTGAAGCTGTTTAACTTGCTAAAGCACTAGCCAATCCAGCCTATCTCGCAGCAGACTTCAAGTCCAAGTTATTTCACACTCACACCCTCTCCACCAGCTTTGTAAATTTATAATCCTCAGGTTTTCTTACAGATCAGTGTTTTCACAATCTGTCTCCAACAGTTACAGAAGGTTCGGTGTATTTCCGCTTGGCAGGGCACTTTCTTATTTGAGTAGTATCTTCCCTGACCAGGAGGTGTGGCTTTTAGTCTTTTGTATCTGGTATCTGGTTCCTCTGTAGCGCGCTCCAAGGCTCCAATGCTACTTTCTTTTTCCTTTCCCCTTCGCTCCTGATTCAACAGATTTTCTAAAGTCCCTCACTTCAAATTGACAACCAAGGTACGATACAATATTTGAAACTTTTTAGTTTGCTGAGAAGCTAACCAATCCAATCTATCTCTCTTCTTTGAAGTTTTTAAGGTTGAAGTGCTTTTAACATTTTTTTCTTCAGTTTTTTTTTTCCAGGTTTAACATTCACTCCCAGAATTTAGTCACTGCTTTCTTTGGAGTTCGGGAAAAGACCCTCCCTCTACTTCAGTTGAGCCCCACTTTTAAGGGAATGCTCTGGGGGAAATTCCACTGTCAAAATTAGAGATTTCTCACCCACTTTGCACACACTGTTACAAGATCTTTCCCTTCAGTCCAGCCTTAATGGCTGCCCTCTCTTCCACCAAATAAAGGGGTTTTCTTCAGATCAGACCAGGAGACTGTGCTCTTCTCGCGTTTTCCAAAGCATCCCCTCTTTCTTCGTCACCTCTCCAAGATGACTTGGCCCCCATGGCCTTCTCCAAATGGGAGAAACAGACGGGACTTTGTGGAGCTCCGCTTGTCCACATCTCTTCACCAGGACTTCTGCTGCCTTCTAAATTATATTGATATTGTTCTTATAAGAATAAGAATAGCTAAAAGACCTTTATCTAGAAGATGTAACAGCAGAACTACCTGTTTTAGTTGGAACAAACATATAAACCTGCTGGGATCAGATAAAGTAGATGACTGTGGTCTGGCCACAATGCTTAGAATTTCCTTTGATTGTTGCAGTATCATTTTCAACCTTGAGCCATGAAATAACTATTCATCATTTTGTACTCTGATATGTTGAGTATGCTTAATTTTAAAACCTGGATTCATGGTTTCAGTGCCAATTTAAACTCTTGGTAAATATTGAAGATTGCTTCAGTACTTTTTTTGGTTCTTATTATTAATGACTGCATGTATATGGGGGAGCAGAGTTAACTAAATACAGTAGGGTATATTTTTACAGGACATGGATAGAACTTGCACTGAAACTGAAAAAGGAATTATACTTGAGGATACTTACAACAAATCCTTTTTTGATAATGTTCAATTGCTTTAAGTAAATCCATACAAGTTCTCTGAATTGAATGGAACAGCTAAAAATAAATATAAAATGAAACTAAATAAAATATTCTTTGAAAGAATGAAGACAAACAAGACATTTTCTTAATGCAGCATTTAAACAAGCACTTTTCAAACATCATAGGCTTTCCTTGTATTATGACTATGAAATAGTATTTTGCACTAATGGAATAAAAACACATAGATCTTAGATAAACATTATAGCATGTAAGATAATGTAATCAAACCATGTGCATTTAGGCTCATTTTATTTATTACAACAATGAAAAAAGTTGTTTTAACTCTGTTAAAACAACAGAGTTATCCTCTGTTGAAAGCATTTATTTCTTGCAGCAGAGATTAAAATCTTAAATCAACAAATATCCATTAAGTTATATTATAATTCACAGGATAGCAAAATTTCAAGGAAAGATAAATAAAGCATGTTTAACACAAGCTACACCAAAGAGCTTTCATATTACTTAAATCTAAAATCTTGGGTCTTAAATTTTCCTACAGCAATATTTTAGAAAGACATAATGAAAAGTTATTTAGCAAAAAAGAGAGGCTATTGTTGCCTTTAACTTAGCGGTAAGTAATTCTTGTTGCACTGAGTTAAAGGCCACAAGAAAACTGGGAGGGGTGTGTGTGGGGGAAGAACAGTGAAATTTATACAATAAATCAAGTAAAATGTTAAGGTTCCTAGGAAAGCATTTAAGAGTATTTCACATCAAATAAAAATCAAATTTGCTATCAAGTACATACTTTGATAAAGAATCACATTCACAGTGTGGGTTGTTTTATAAACAAATTAATCCTTAAGTATATGATAAAAGAAAGAGTACCTCATTTGTCAGTCCTGCATTTATTATTTCAATAAGGCTTTTAGTGACCTTTCCCCAGTTGTCACAGTAATCTTTACTGATTACATCTGCTAGAGCAGGTGCTATGATTCTGCTTTTGAAACTATAAAAGCAACAGATATTGTATGCTTTAGAAGTGGCTCATAGAGCCAACATGAGAGGAACATTGTTGCAGGTGGATGGACTCAAAAGGTCTGATCTGAATTTAACAAATATTTCATTTTAACCACCCCATCTTTTCTCCATGTTCGTTAAATCAAGGTTTTACTAAATTATGTATTTTCAATAATTAAATGATCCATGATTAATATGCAGAATTTATCTTTATATTTGGGGATGTAAATTTCTTGAGAGATTTGGAAAACACCTGTTTTCTTAGAATCATATAGTTGGCAGGCATAATTAAGTCCAAACCTCTGTTCAGTAAAAAAAAAAAATCTCAATCAAAGCATCTCTTGTATGACTCTTTAGCCTTTTGTATACATCCAGCATATGGAAACTGTCTTCTACCTATATAATTGGTTTTACTATTGAACTATTCTTACTGTTAGGAATTTTTTTCTCCTTAATATACAATTAGAATTTGAGACAGGAATCCATAATGGATGAATTCAAACATCCATTATATTTTCCTGTTAGTTAAACTCACAGGAAAACAAACTAAATATTCTTTTCCATCTAGCTTGAAAATTCAGAATAAAGATCAACATCAATTGTGTGTAAGATCTGCACTGTGCAAAGAACGTATTTTGTGCTTTTATTCAAACTATCAAAATTAAATCAAATGATTTTTTATGATGGTTATAGACCAGCATATTATTCAAATAATGTCCTTGACATTACTATTTATTCAGTGACCATAAAAATTATGATGGTGCTGAATGAAGGAACTTATGGCATCTGCCTGGAGTTCTGACTGTTGCAGCACCTCCTAGTCATGTGATCAAAATTTGGGCCTGTCCTCATGACCGGTACAATTCTCTCCCCCATCATAGGAAGGGAAACATTGGCTGGCTAAGTCTACTGGCATGTGGACATCTGCTACAGTCCAGAAATCCACAGCCAGCTACGTTCAGAGATATGCAGGCTTTCTCTGCTGCCCCCCACCCTCAAACTTGGGCTTTCTGCCTGTCTCACCACACCCAAAAAAATCTCAGCTCTGGGCTAGGCCCAGAGATGCGTGTGCCTCTCCTCTTTTGTCTTTCCCCCATCAGTCCTGAGAGGCCTGGCCTTTTTCCTGCCCCATTAGACCTGGATCCACTTATCTTTCCCTTTCGTTTTGGCTCTAACAGGTGCACCCAGCCAATGCAAGGTGCAGTTAGAAAGGCAATCTTTCTCAAGGCTAGACAG
Organism: Myanophis thanlyinensis; assembly: GCA_017656035.1. NCBI lineage: Eukaryota > Metazoa > Chordata > Lepidosauria > Squamata > Homalopsidae > Myanophis > Myanophis thanlyinensis. The sequence goes on from JAEANM010007135.1 coordinate 5,224, forward strand.
GCAGGTTTCTGCTCGCTAGATCTCCCAAGGACTCCTCTGCCCCACTGAATTCTGGATTCAACTGTGGTCATAAGAACTACTTGTATTTCTGTGATCTATGTTCAATAGTACTGAACTTAGTCAATGTACAAATAAATGTATCTGTTTCTAGCTATTTAATTTATATAGTTACCCATTTCCTAAAAGTGACTCTAGATGGCATATGAGAGTTAAAACAAGTAAATCAGATCTATCAAAAACAATTATGACTAACTTCATGCAATATTTTTAAAACAAACAAACCACATTATGGTTTAGCCATATGTGCAAATATACCTGGGGATACATGATATCTTGGAAACAATCTAAGGAAAAATTCTGTAGAGGATTGTTAAGAACATGTGCTGAAATCTCCTTTGGCATATAGTACTGCTTTGTCAATGACTAGCTATCTCTCAAAAACTCCAGCAAAACAACAAACATCTTCTGTTGTACCCCCTCCCATTACCTAACCCATTAAGTTACTAAATCAGTCTTCTGAATTATCTATACCACTCGGTTAATTAATTTGAGTGATGAAGCTCATTTTATACATTGCTCTGCTGCTAGGGATCCTTTTAAATGGAAATTATGGGAACTGAATCTAGTACTGTATTTTTAAAAGGTAAAGTACAAGGTTTACCACTGAATTAGAGTTCTACCTGGAAAACATTGCACAACATTACTGAAGTTTCTTGGTGTACTCAGATATTTTTGCAAAGTCCTGTAGAATTACATTAAAGGATCCTTAAAGTTACCCTAGTCCTGATTATATCTTTTTTCCCATTGTTGGGATTCTTATACTGAGATTAAAGTGATAAAAAACTACTTTGTAGCATGACAATGCAATTTTATTTTCCTAAAGTCAGATGCTTTGATTTTGAATTATTAAGTTATTAACAGAATGACTTTAGAACAAATGACTCATAATATGCCTTTATATCAATACTTATGCTTTTACATATGTATAATTCAATTATTGCAGAAAATTTTTGACTTCATTCACACAAGCATCACATATCAATTATTATAATACAGTAATAATCAGAAAGTTTTTTGTTAAACAACTTTGAAATTCTACTGAACGACATGCCTTCTATTACTGAAATACTGCTATGTTTACAACTTATTTGGAGGCCATTCCATACAAGAAAATTTTTAATAGGTATTTCTAAAGCAATGTGCTAAATGCAAAGTTACTTCACTGACACCACAATAAAGTTACTTTAATGATGAAAGTAATATATATGATTGATACATATTTAAAATGTCATTCTCAAACTGGAACTAAGTCAAATTACCAATCATTTTTTAAAAAGCCAATTCATTATATTTTATGTATTTGTATGATATTGTATTGTACTGTATTTCAAGTCTCAATAACTGAATAACCTCACTAACTGCTACATGCCAGATATATCTGTACTATGCTGTATCTGAATACACTTTAAAAGTTATTTTCACATGCTTTTGAAAGAAAAAGCATTAACATTGGCACATCTGCGGGAAGAAGAGAAAGTTAAAATAAAGGCCCCCATATGAATAATCTGCTTGTGTATACCTGTTGATGTTTCCTTTCCATCAGTAAATGCAGGTAAAAGAGAAGAGGGTAAGAAAAGGAAACTGCAATAGGAAAACTAGAACTGAAAGGTACTCGGAACATTAAGATCTTACATACTTCCAGTTTAGCATCCAGATCTGCATCTGAGGCCACTACGTGCTCATCCTCTTTTTTTCCAGTGACTTTGATAAGAGTTTGTTTTGTTTTCCAGTATTTCTGCTGCATTTTATTTACTACAGATTTATCTTGGCCTTGAGCATATCGATCATAAAATTCCCTTGAATAACTGCTGGAAAGCAAATAATATAATTAAGAAAGACATGAAAATTACACAATGTAACAGATTGTTTACATTTGACATCTACATCCATATTAGCATTTCTTGGACTTCGGTTCGTACTATTTTTTCACTGGTTTGTGAAACACTTCATATTATTACTCTTCCAATGTCTGGCCTGCCAATCACTGATTTTATTTGAAATATAAATTAGATTTCAGTAAAGCTGCAACTCTGCTGATAGCACAAAATTACAAGTTGTCCTCCTTATGACAACAATTGCACCCAAACTCTTAGTCATAGAGTGGTTAAGTAAGGTGCGGTATGGCTACTTTGCACAATGATCAGTTACGGTAGCTAAGTAACTGTGCAGGTTGTTAAATGGAGCATCAGGGCATGGGCCTCCTGGCTACAGTGAGAGACCTAGGCCCCCTCCCATCACACCAGGGAGAATGACTGCAAGAACTGTGGGACAGTGGGACAATGTTTTACAATGGCCAAAAATGCTTTACAGATAATAAAATACCTGTTCTGAGGCCATCTCCGCAAATGATTGTTAAATGACTAGTTATAAATTGAGGACTATCTGTACATATATGCATACACACAAGCACACAAACATACTTACTATTTATGGCTGTCCATGTTTTTAAAATATTTTTCAAATGCTATGAATTAAGAAAAATAAACAGTTATTATCATTATGTACTTCCATCTTATAAACAGTAGAGCTAAAACTTAAACAAAATTAAAAACAATGTGAAAAACATAATTTTTATTCAGTTAAATATAACACAGCAGAGAAAACAGTAACATTTATGCATTTAAATTTTTTCCAAAGACTTGAATGCCATCATAACCCTAACCCTAACCCTAGCCAAAGACTACAGCCAATAATTAAAAGTCAAATATAACAGAATAGAATAACAGAGGTGGAAGGGACCTTGGAGGTCTTCTAATTTAATCCCCTGCTCAGGGGATTCTATTACTATACTATTTCAAACGAATTGCTGTCCAATCTTTTAGTAAAAATTTCCACTGTTGGAGCACCCACAACTCCTGGAGGCACACCATTCCACTGATTAATTGTTCTAACTTCCAGAAAATTTCTCCTCAGAAACATCCACCCATCCTCCAGGCCTCAGGCAGCCACTACTACTACCTACATACATAAGATTTAAGACATTTTAAAATACAATACCCAACTAGGTCACAGCATCTGACTGACCTTAACTGACATCAAAAAGCTAAACGTTAGACTTACTTAATACTTTGATGGAAAAACACCAGAAAACACCAAGGTTATTGGACTAGATTGGGAAGATGAAGGATATTTCCTAAGTAGCAATGGCAAATTACTTCTGTATTGTTGCAACAACTTTATGTACATTATTGTTTAGCAATACATTCCACCAAAATGGTCTCCAAATGGAGAGAGAGAGAGAGAGAGAGAGAGATGCTGCTAGGACTGCTAGTTGCTACCGAATTCTTTAAAAGTTCTTTCTAAATGTAAATGTAGAATAGTATACAGTACATTATACATAAAGTTCTTAGCTTTGCACCAGGTGCAAAGGTATATTGATCCAATCTGAGAAATAAGAAAGGGTTTTAACTTTAGAACTAAACATTTAGGCAAGACAAACCAAATGCAGCTTTATGCAAATTATTGTTTAGCAATGTCCCAAAGTTGTTTTTACAAGAGGTAACCGGACTTTGTTTTTTCTTAGAAGACATTTTGCTTCTCATCCAAGAAGCTTCTTCAGCGATGAATCATGACTTGGAGGACTAAGAATCTCCATAATGCACAGATATTGGATAGTGGTATAAGTCTAAACAGCTACAATTGTGATTTTGGAGTCCTAGTGGACAATCACTTAAATATGAGCCAACAGTGTGGCGCAGCTGCCAAAAAAGCCAACAATCCTAGGCTGCATTAATAGAGGGATAGAATCAAAATCATGTGAAGTGTTAACACCACTTAATAATGCCTTGGTAAGACCACACTTGGAATATTACATACAGTTTTGGTCGTCACAATATAAAAAAGATCTTGAGATGCTAGAAAGACTACAGACAAGAGGAACAAAAATGATTAGGGGACTGAAAGCTAAAACATATGAAGAACAGTTGCAGGAATTGGCTATGTCTAATTTAATGAAAAGAAGGACTAGGGGTGACATGATAGCAGTGTTTCAATATCTAAGGGACTGCCACAAACAAGAGAGTATCAACCTATTTATCAAAGCATCTGAAAGCAGCACAGGGAAGCAATAGATGCAAACAAAATCAATGAGAAACTCAGCCTAGAAATAAGGAGAAATGTCTTGACAGAACAATTAATTAGTAAAACAACTTGTCTGCAGAAGAGATTGGACAAGAAGAGAATAGGCAACCATTTGTCTGAAATAATATAGGATTTCTGCAGCGGACTGGACTAGAAGACCTTCAAGGTCCCTTCCAACCAGTGGTGGAATTCAAATATCTTTTACTACCAGTTCTGTGGGTGTGGCTTGGTGGGAATGGCTGGGGGTGTCATGTGACTGGGTGGGCAGTTTCTATAAACAGGACAATAAAAATTAGTCTAGAAACAACACTAGAATGTTTTTTTCCTGCCTTCCTTACAGGATTAACCTTGTAAAGTGGAAAAAAACAAAAGGAGATTTCTTCTAACAATAGGTTTTCCGAACTGCTTGGAAATTTTACTACCGGTTCTAGCAAATCTGCTAGAACCTGCTGAATTTCACCTCTGCTTCCAACTCTGTTATTCTATAGAAGCACCTCCAGCTGCATAACAATTCCTACTAGAAGACTGACTTCATTCAGAGAGATCTCCCCACTGCTCTGTAACAATAACATCTTCATTTCTTCATCTTCAGTGTAGGATATCCATTTCTATCCCTTCAGTACCATACACTATTTCTTGGTAATTTCTGATGCAATACAGTTTTGTCATGTGATCACTATTTATTTCCTTTCTCTCTAAAGTGATTCTCTCACCCACCCACCCACATGGGGGTATATTCATAATATATATTTTCTATTTAAACTTTAAAAAATAATCTTGATTTTGGAAGACTTATTAAGAACCATTATATCTTTGTAGCAATGTGATTACAGCCTCCTTCTACTATGTAATTATATTTTTAAATAGGAGAAGCATTGGAAAAAATACAAGAGTTGAAATAGCTAATTGAGAAGTTCTGTAGATTTAAATGAAGAAATCAACATCAAACAACTGCTAGTTTTAAGACTTAATAAAGGAAAACTTTTTAACTACAAATAATGTGGACATTTTATATTTTTAAAAATTAAAGCACTATTTATCATTTTCTTCTCTCTAAAATATATTGGAAAGACACATGGACTTGCAAAAATGTAAGTTCCAGTTCCATCTTAGAAGGGCTTTGAAAGATGCAGCACAATCATGTAAACAATTTAAAATTATATTTATTTTGCTGCCTATTCCACATGAAAGTGACTCTGTGTGGCATATAGCTCAACAAATGCATAAAAACTGTCATAATTAGAACATACTAAGTTTTCACTTGGAGCAGGCAGTTACTAAAAAAATTTCAGCAGAAATTATTGCAGAATCAATAATTGTTTTGCAGCAGTGGTAGATAAAAACATTCACTACATTTATTAGAATACGAATATTAAATTATGGGCAAACTGTCCATCTGACAAATAGAAAGGCAACATCTCCAAATAAGAAGCTTTACTATTAATAATGTAATGTTAAAAAAGAAAGAACATGGAAAAAAGTATATCTATTTAGTATACAGAGAATGCTTGACTTATGATCACAAATTTTATGTTGCTGAGACATTTGTTTAAGTATGTTTTGCTTCAATTTATGACCTTTCTTGCCACAGTTAAGTGAATCACTGCAATTCTTAAGTTAATAAAACAGTTGTTAGGTGAATCTGGTTTCCCCATTGACTTTGTCAAAGGTCACTAAAGGTGATCACATGACCCCAGGATGCTGCAACCATCATAAATATGAACCAGTTGCCAAGCATCCAAATTTGGATCATGTGACTATGGGGATGCTGCAATGATTGTAACTGAGAAAAATGGTCATAAATCACTTTTCTTCAATGCTATTATAACTTTGAACAATAAGTAAATGAACTGTTGTAAGTTAATGACTAGTTTTATAACAGTATTCAAACTGCTTTTACTCTACTTTTACATTCACAATTAATAAAAAATAGCCTTTTTACTTACAAGAAAATGTATGGTACCTTGGAAGGGGAAAAAAACATTAATGCTGATGATAATAATTATACTAAATTGTGATATGAACAAGCAATCTCATATCCATATTAACTGGGTACAGCCATATTTCAGCATGTATTGTTATATCATACAGAAGAAATAACATTCTGATTTGTATGCCATTTAACAGTAAAAACTCTTCGATATAATCATTAAAAAAAAGCAGAAATCATTGATAGATTGGAAGACTGTCCTTTTTTTACATTATATTTTCTTCCTGACTCACTTAAACCATCTTGTTCAATTTTAATCACAAATTAGATGTCTCATCATTTCTTACCTGATTCATTTATAATTATTTCTTAATTTTTCAGGAAACATGAAATATATATACATCTACTACTTCAGCCAAGAAAAAAAAAGGATTTTAAGAGTAATTTAATTCTTAAATTCAACATAAGTACATCAAAAGAATAGGTAACATACAGTATATATCATATTACATCTAAAATAAAAACTAAAAAGAAACCCAATGGGTTTTTTTTTCTTCAAAAAGTTGGACACCATGAATCATGTGAACCAAAGCAAAATAATGCAATGGTACAAAAATATTGCTTAAAATGAATAAATACTGGTCTAACGGAAGATATGAAGAATCAGTTTGGTGTAGTTCCAGGTTAGAAATAGAGAAACCATGAGTTCTAATCCTATCTTTGGCACAAGCTCAGTTAGGCAGTATTGCGCCAGTCACTCTCAGCCAGTCATAAGTGAAAGGCTATGACAGAAAATTATAGAGAAATATCACTATGATGGCATTCAAGCCTTTGCCCATGATAGGTAAATAGTGCTCATGGGAAATTATTTCCTAAGGCTTTTAAGAGTGGGGAGGGGAAGTAACAGTCCAGATAGCTAGTTGATAAAAGGGCAGGCATAGAGACAAATGTGGCAGGAAAAAATGTAGGTCTTGACATCTGCTCTAGTTCAAAGTCATCAAAAGTCATGGAGATATTGACCTTCTATTGTGACAGATCTCTAAAACCCTTTCCCTAAAGGAAGGGGAAATTACAGCCATTCTTTGTCATTTTTCACCTTTCCCCCACAAAAAAAAATAGAGAAGAAAGAAGCATTCATATTTAATTTGAACCCACCCATATGGCTCTTAGGATTGCTAAGTACAGATGTGATCAATTACACAATTATCTGTTGTTTTCACAGAATGGACAAGATTTTGGAGAAAAAGGTATTCTGTATGAAATATTTTGACTTTGTGATAAAGATAAACTTACCATATTTTTCGGTGTATAAGATGCACTTTCCAACCCCCAAAGAGGGTGAAAATGTCTGTGCGTCTTATACAGTGAATGTTGCTGAAGCCCCGCCCACCTGCCAGCCCAATTTCTGCCTATTCGGCCCATTTTTCTGCCTTTTTGGGCTCATTTTTGAGTCTGAAAATGGGCCAAAAAAAGGCAAAAAAAAAAAAAAGGCAAAAAACAGGCCGAAATGGGTGTGCCGAGGCGGCGATAGGCTGCAGCAATCCCCACAGGCTGGAACAACTGATTGTCGGTATTCTGGGAGGCAGATCCAACCACCAATTAGCTATTTGTGCTAAATCAGCCTGTGCTGAAGCTGACCAGGCTATTGGCTGTTTGCTTCAAGGAGGCAAATTTCTGGGAGACAGAGGCAGAATTTTTTTCTTGTTTTCCTCCCCAAAAGCTAGGTGCATCTTATACTCCAGAACATCTTATACATCGAAAATACGGCAATTGAAAGGAATTTAGGAGATATGACCATTAATATAAGAAAATAATTATATACTTGACCTAGCACTGCATGACTTTACAATTTTTTAATTTTAAGATTAGTTTGGACCTTGATAAGGTGCTCTATACACCTTTGAAGAACTAGTGCCAAGTTGAATGTTTCTTTAATGATCAAAAGGTCCTATTAAAAACTTTTTTGTTGTTTTAGAAGGAACTCCACTGTCACGATACTACAATCATCATAAATAGAAGCATCTGAATTTTGATCACATGACTGTGGGGATGCTGCAATGGTATAAGTGTGAAATAAAATGGTCTTTTTTCAGTGTCATTGTAACTTTGAATGGTCACTAAATGAACTGTTGTAAATTAAGGGCTACCTGTACTTAAGAAAAATTAAAGTGACAAGTTCTTTGGGATAGCCTGTTCCCCAGAGTCCTGTATTTTGTCCAATAGTTCCACTTTAACAATTATGCTGTTTTCATTCCAGCTTACACACTTAACTATTAAATGTAAGTCAAAACACACACCTATACAGAGCACCTACCTTGGCAATGGATTGTATACTTGGCAGTTTCCTATTTGACAGACATAATGAGAATAGTGTTCAAAAACTGAGGCAGCTGTCCAAGTATGGACAGCTCTGTATCAGGAGGGTTTCCTATTTTGCAGCTTTCTCAGTCATCAAATTGGTTATGCTTCTTACACAAGATCGATTTGAGTTAATTGGATATCCCAATTTGTTAGCTTCTACAATACTCTAAGGATAGCAAAAAATTACTGCTTTGACTTGATATTTAAACATATCAATTTCTAAAATGCCCCAACTGCCTGTACCTGAAATTGCCTTCAAGCCCCTGCTCAGCTTTGGGCCAATCACTTCTTCATAGGACCCTGGGAGAAAGAGAGGACAAAGTGCTGTAATTAAGAAGTAATAAATAATTATTTTGTTAAGATGTTTCCCCCTCCCCCAGACCAAATCACAGAAAATGGCCATTTCCAGCCAGAGCCAACAGCTGCTTATATTGACTTTTTAATTCAAAACAGTACACTCCCTAGAAGAGGATTAGATTTTTATTATTTCCTAAAGCAGCCCAGTATGGACAGTAGCTGTAGTTCAAGTTAACTACAGGAAATCACACAGCAAATGGCCTTTCTCATTCCTCCCTCCCACCCCAGTGATGATGGTGGGGGCGGGTGGGCATGCATGCACCTGCTGGGATAATATCTCTTGAAATGATGAGTCTGGGGAAATGAGCTTGTAAAGAGAAGAGATGCCATTTTGGAAACACATTATTCCCCAGATGGGGAGAAACTAGGGCTCGGGTCTCATTTAGCTCTATCCAAATTACAAACTCTTCACCCACCCCATCCCCTCTCTTTCTCTCTCCCACTCTTTCACCATAACTGTTCACCTGCCCTCCTTCTTTTTCCTCTTCCTCCTTCTCCTTTGGAGAAAAAGCAGCCAGAAATTCCCCCCGCCTCCCCTCGCGATCGGTTATTATTTAGGTGGCTCCTGACCAGCATGCGCAGCCCCGCCCTGCGGCGGTGGCGACAACCGTAACCGCTGCCTCAGGAAGAACCTGTTTTTCCAGCCGCGGCGACCGAGGCTGAACCTGAGCAGGGCCTGGGTCTCAGCTTCTCCTGCGCGGAGCACCTGCCTCGTCCGCGGTTCTGAGGGATAGAAGATTAGCCGTGGCGGTTGCGCGCGTCCCGCTCCGACGCCCGTGGATCCTCCTCACCGGGGAGCCCTCATGCCGCTCGATAGCCCCTTGCCTGCCTCTGAGAGCTCACAGCCGGGACGCCAGTGACTTCCCTGCCGTGTAGTGCCGTCGCGTCGCTCGCTGGCCACCGTGGTGGCTCCAGGTGCTCCAGCGCGGCGAGCGTCACAAAGCCTCCGCCTGACAGGAGAACGGCCTTCAGCAGAGTGGGGCGGAGCTTCGGCCGCCGCCAACACCACCAAAGGCCCTTCTACTTTTTTGCCTTCGGGAAGCGAGCGGGCTCGAGACGCGCTCCACCCTGACTTCGGCGAGCGAGCGAGGCTTCCCTTCCTCCCGCTGCTCGGGGCTGCTTGGCGCGGCCGAGCTTCCTGCTTTTGTTCCTTCTGTGCCCTCAGAGCAGTGGGCGGCTGGGTGACATTGACGCTTGGAACACCCCACGTCTCCGCCCCTGTTCTGATAACCTTAAAGGTTTTTAAAATATTTAAACACCTAAGAGTATGGTGTTTTCTTTCCTTCCTTTGCCATCGACCTCACGGCCGTAGCAATAAGCAGGTGAAGTGTTTCTATGATTGCCAACTAATTCAGATTCAGCAACTTTTCCCATGCTACTTTCTCCCCCTATGCGCCCGTTAAAGCATAAGAGTTCGGCCATAGAAAAGGGTTTTTTTCTTCTTTTTTCCTGTAAGAAGCAGAGTCACGGCGTCAGAACGGGTTTTGTAATTCCGTTGTTTCTGGTTTGAGTTGCGGGGGAGTTAGGAAGGAAGGAAGCGGATTCCAGTAGTGTGAGCAAAAGAAAGTTACACACAAGTTTGTCCTTTTATCTAACCAACACCTATTAGAGTAAGGCGAACATACAAGTTTTTCAACCGTTCTTTTGAATGGCTTAAAGCACAATTGCGTGTAAGTGGCAGTATATGAATTGATCTGCTAGACTGCATTTTCTACTTCTGACTCTCATTTGTGTCAAGACTTTGCAGCTATAAAATATTGCCTCTTATCTTAATTTTTGTCCTTTGCTATTGCTGTAAACACTTCTATATTTTAGCATCTCCTGGGATGACACATTATAGGTAAAAGATAGATTACACTTTATGTTTATTTAGAGTGGATGAGCTTTCCTTACTTCATATATCTTATGGTAATCTAATCATACCAGAATTTCCAGTACTTCAGTTTTTGCACTCTTTCCTATCTTGTATTACATTAGTTCTATATTACTATTTAATTTTTCATAGTTTTGATAATATATGTGCAACTAATAATAAAAATGTAGTTAATGTAAATTAAAAAGTAAAATGTAGTTTTGTTTGACCCTGAAATGAAATTCAATTATAAGCATTTGTATTACAAAAATCTTAATTGTATACACTAAGGTTATTCCTTCTATCAAACTGGAATAACCTGTTAGCCCCTTTCATTTACTGTAATATATACTTCCCTGTTCTGAACATAATTTTTTAAAAACAATATAATCATTTAAATAGTTGAGTGAAATTAGAACTCTTGATCTGGAGAAAAATTAACACCTTATCAGATTCAGAACTCAGTCAAAATAATTAGTTGAGTAATTCTGTATAATTTATATTCATATAGGCAATTTCCACATTTAATGTTTTTAATCTTATATCTTCTACATATAACATGTATCATTATTACTTTGAATTAGCATGATACCAAAGAATCACATTTGATTCCTTTGTTCCTCAAAAATTCCTAAATACAATTCTGTTCTATTCTGAGATCAAGAAGACCACAGAGACTCACAGACTGACTTCAACTCTTTTAGTGACAGCTCTCTCTGAAACCCAGCAAAACTGCTGGCAGGCTAGCCTTTTTATAGCCAGGCATGCAACATTGTAAACCAATCATATTTGAGTATTTCTCCTGCCTAAACTGAGGACCTGAGTGAAACCTTCACTTCACTCTATCTTTGAATAGTTAACACCCCTCCCCGCCTGGATTGGATTCTGCAGAGTCAAGTGACATAATCATGTAAATAAGCAGGACATTGTCTTGTTCACCCTGACCTGTGCAGTTCAGTCAATTCTGAGGTGCCGGCCCAAACAGTGGGATCTGCTGCCTCTCCTGTGCTGTTCTCTGGTATGCCCTGTTCCCCAGCACGGGGCTCAGCCCTGCTAGTTGAGTCCGATTCGTGACTGACCTCCCTAGGAACAATGGCTTCCTTTGCTGAGCTATTCGCTCCTATTTCTATTTCTCTGTGGAATTTAGTAGGATCTGTATTTGAGGTCCCATTCCTTTCAGGGTTTGGGGCCATTACTGTTCTCCCTCATAATTGATCTATGTGTCTCTTCCATATTCTTCCGTTCTTTAACTCTACCCTGTATGATCTTGGCCCTGAGATAGAGATGACTGTTGCCAGAACCCATAGTGCACCCCTGCTGTAGTTGTGGCATAAACCTTGCTGCCTTCTCCGAATACCCTGATTTTACTCGTGGAGTCTAAAGGGGTTTCTGTGGAGTAGTTGGGGTGCAACCTGTCTAGTTCTGTTCATAGGCAATGTCCCATTAGTAGCTGTGATGGGCAGTGAGCTGTGGAGGCACTTGGGGTAATGTGCTGGACTGCTAAGAGTTTATCAATTTTAGCCTGCCAGTCTCCTGCACTAATATGCAACAGGGCTTCCTTGGTGGCTCTTACCATCAATTCAGCTTGACCACTGCTGGCCGGATGAAAAGGAGCCAGCAAGGCGTGTTGAATTCCCAGGTTGGCTAAAAATGCCTGAAAAGGCTTGGCTGTAAATTGTGGCCTGTTATGTGAAACTATGATATCTGGAATTCCATGTGTGGCAAACAGTCCCCTCAGTACCCGGACGGTTGCCTCCATTGTGGTGGACTGCATCAGTATGATCTCCAGCCACTTGGACTACGTGTCTATGATGACTAGGAATGTTTGCCCATGGAACAGCCCCCCCAAATTGATATGCAGTCGCGACCAAGTAGCTTTTGGATTTTCCCATTCTTTAGCTGGCGTCACTGGTGGAACTGCCCTAAACTCCTGACATTTATTTATTTATTATTTTATTTATCATATTTATATACCGCCCCATCTCCCTAAGGACTCGGGGCGGTTTACAGCAGGTAAAAAGACAAAGTACATAACATTTAAAAACCAATATAAAATTAAATTTGCTGGTTTTTAAAAAATTAGTATTAAAAATTAAATTAATTAAAAAAATTTATCCAAATTTAAAATACC
>JAEANM010007136.1:4818-17993 GCA_017656035.1 Myanophis thanlyinensis
AGAAAGAAAGAAAGAAAGAAAGAAAACAGTAGAGAGGAAACTGGAAAAAATGACATCACTTGGACATACTCTTTGGCACAATTACACCAAGGAGACATGAAGACTGTCTATTAAAAGCTGTGTTTTGAAGTTCCCTACAGGACTAACAATACAGGGCCAACATAAATGAGAGGTAAAATTATTTTCCCCAGTTGGTCATTGGCTACATCAAAAGCTGCCCTTTAAAAAAAGGACTTAAAGACTAGCATGAAGTAATTGAAATGCGTGGAGGCTGAATTTCTCTTCCAGTTTTTCAAGGCTAGGAGGAAGAGAATTACGTTAAGAAAAGGCAGAAAAACTGCAAAGGAAATACAAATTGACAATGATTGGGCAGCGTATTATATGACTGCCCCACAAGCATCCTGGAGAAGTGGAAAAGTCAGATGGTAGCTACAGGATTAAAATCCTGATTTTCTCACAAACACATTTTTAAATTGTTTGATAGCGTGGTTGTAGCCATCATTTTTCAGGCACTTTCTTTGACCCTCCCCCTCCTGTGAATGTCTCTGACTACCTCCAAATAATAGCTGTTGCTAAGCCCAATGATATATTAACATCTATTGTTAACACGAGAAATGTAAAACTAAAAAGTAAAGAAATGATGACCTTTAGATTCATCCACGTTTGCCTGTGTCAAATTGAGCATCTTCCTTAAACCAATAAGGACCTTAAAGGACTGGCAGATGAGCTTGTATAATCCATACAAGTCCAGGGTAAAGAAAAATTAATTAACGCTGAACTGAATTAAATGGCAAGGATATTTTAATTATACAAGAATTAAGAATGTTATTAGTATATAATCACTCTATATTAATATAGCCACTAGTGAGCTCTGTTTTTAAAATCCTTTCAGCCATTGAGTCGCAGATGAAATTGACAAAGTTTTTTTTAAAAAGGGTTACAAATAATTTAAAAAATCAGGTCGTAGGAAACATATTGGCTGAATGTACACTGAGGTAATACTGTTGTTTCTGGCTTAGAATGATGTATGGCTGCAACTATTGTGGCCTGCAAACTGTGGCTTATAGCAGTGTCCATAAAAGCCAGGATAACATCAAGTGATGAAGCACATAATGAACGAATTCAGCGAATGATGCAATCATGTATTAATTTTTGTTATGACAACATCACAACATTATAATGCACATTCTCCTCCACTCCTGTTGTTGTCCTCTTCAGATGCTCATGAACTCAGCCATGGATGCAAGGATATTGTCTGTTAACAGAAACTACTGCAATTTAGCAGAGGTTCCATTTGGAAGCAATTTCTGTTGTTTCTCACATGAGGGGTAAAATTAGGAATAATCGGTAAAAAGTAGCTTCCTGTTCTTTTTCTCTAGAGTGAACAAAATTCTGTTCATGGCAGTGCTAAATTTAAGGACACCAGAGACAAGATTCGGCAGTCCTGTAAGAACTGGAAATAGGCTACAGACAAAAAACTGGCGGCCATGTGGCGGCAAAAGATATTCCTGCATCTTTTTCTGTTCAGGGGGCTTTCAGATAAGGGTTTTATTTAGTAGTCATGCAGTCTTCACTAGAATTCTCCAGTATTCATTTGAAAGTCAGTCACCAATTTCTCTTTTTTTCCTTATTGGCAAATTAAAAATGCTAGTCCCTTCAAAAAGAAAAAAAAAGATTGAAGTAATTTCCCAAGCCTTTTAATTAGTAATGGGTAGGGATTTTCCCTCTTGAGGTATGTTCAACTTTTACAGCCCTCTCAATAATACAGAACAACTTATAAATGTTCAGCAATAAGGAACAATTTCTAAATTGTGTATGATTGTTGCAGAAAAAGATGGAATAACTTTGTGGCTGTTTAAAGACATAGTAGGATTCAATTCCTAGCTTAAGTGGTGATCCTTCCCTTCTCTCCACCCGGGCCATTAGCATCTTCTTGAAAACAGAAGGGCTCATTTTAATTTGAGGCTTCAGAGTTTTCAGCCTTGGCTCTGGACATCAGAATTACTCTAAAAAAACCCGCGATGGTAGTTTTAAAAGAAACAAAATTTATTACCTTTCTATATTTAGAAAATATTTTCTTTTAAATTATTAACTTATTTCAGCATTGCACAAGGTGCCCTTTCATCCCCCATGTTGGGTAAAGTAACTGGCAGTGACTTTGGGGTAATTATATTCAACCCCCCCAGTTTTTTTTCTTTTTAAAGAGTTGAGACAAACCAGTCAATTAACCAGTTCATTCTTCGTAGTCCCCACACCCAGCCAATCCTGCTCATGGTTTGGGACAACCTGGTTAAGAAAACTAGCTATGTGAGTTGAATCCCAATATTCCAGACATTCACAACACAGCCACACAGCATCCACAGAACATGAAGAATGCATCGGAAACTGCTCTAGCATGACATATCCATGTGCTTCCAGGTCAATAAACCCTCTGCCAAAGTTTTCCATTCTTTTATCTCTTTTGTGGTGGCGTATGCTCACCATAGGGTATTGATTCACTTTGGACCAATTGTTGGATGTGGCTCATCCTGTACAGAAACAGCCAGGACCTTTGGCAGCTTCTACAGATGTGCTTTGGGACCACTGTTTTCCCCTTGTGTCTGAGCCACCCTCCTCTTTGCCCATTCAGGGCTTGCCTGTGTGAAGATCAGAAGGAGGAGTCACTTTTTTAACCTTTTATTTAAATAATAATAATAATTTTCAGTCATCTATTTGATGGTACCATATAGGCACATATCTTCCTCATTTCTATCATTTCATCAAAACTAGAAACTCATATACCACAGCTGTTCTGTGGCCTGGTAAAATGTGACTATCCCCTCATCCGGTTAATATCATTTATCTCACCATCCTGTCATTTCAATGTCCAGGTCTCCATACTAGCTGCATCTGGCTGAATCACAATAAACTGTGGGGCCAGCGATACTTAGAGTGCTTTGTGAACATGCGTCATATACATGAAGTGGAAGGCTTTGTTTGAAAACAGTAATAGGGACATTTGTAGCTACAATGTTTCCCCAAAATTAAGACCCAGTCTTTTATTTTGGAGGGCTCCAAAATAAGCATTAGGGCTTATTTTTGGGGAGATATTATCAGGGTGATCATCCCGGCTGGGCACACCCCCCCCGCCAGTGCATAAACATTTCACTGCATATCATACTATGTATGACTGTGCATAAGACAAATAAAATTTGACTTTGACTTGACTTTGGCATAAAGAGGCAGCAAGTGTGCAGGGGCCAATGGTGTCTGGCAGCAGCTACAGCCTGCCAGCCCCTTGGTCAGCACACTCTGGGGCTGCACAACTTGTGGAGTGCAGATGAGTTGATTACCTGTCCAAGCAGCAGATGGAGGCAGAGGCACTGGGAGTGGGAAAGCATACGACCCTGATACCCCACACAGGCCATGGGAAGGCTGAGGGTTGATGGGCTGGAGCGGGGGACTGGCTGCAGGAGGCTCGTCTTTGTGTAGTGGCACTGGTAGCAGACAGAGGCAGAGGTGGGAGGGAGGAAGGCAGGTAATCCGGACGTGCCATGCAGGCCACAGGCAAGCTGACAGACATGAAGACAAACCTCCCGTGGCTGGCCGCCTGCTCTGTAAACTATTTAGAGAGGACTGTAAAGCATTGTGAAATGATATACTGTATAAGTCTAAATGCTATTGCTAATGCTGCTACTCTGCTTAAAATCTGCATTCTATTTACTGGCTGCTGGGTAAACAGGGTGCCAAGGAGGTGGAATGCTCAGCCTGAAGACATGCAAACTGTAGCATTCTCCCTACACCCTCCCTGCCAATGCAAGACTAGACACTCACGGAAGAGAGAAATATCATATCCTTTCTTCCCCTCACGCCAGGGATCTCCTCCACCGTACCCTTGCTGTGATCTGTCAGGGTGGTGATATCATATGATGGCCAGGACTAAAACTTTCCTCTGTGCACTGTACATTTCTCTAGCCTGTGTACTCAAGCATGACAGGCAGGAGACACTTTGCTAATTACATCTGTGTAAAATGGGGTGATGATTGCCTCAGGAATGCAACTTTGGGTCCCTCTTGCAAGCCAAGTTTAAAACTTGGCTTGCAAGAAGGCAATCTTGTTTCTAAAATCTAATCTGAAAAATGATCAACTCTTTCATAATTCACGTTTTAAACATTCTCTGTATTTCCAAATGCCATGTGTCAGCTGCAGTCCCTAGCATGCGTACTTGTATGACTCATTGATTCCAATAAGATGTGACTGCATTTTAGAAACGAAACTGTATTAACTTACAAATTAGAAGAATTTATCACAGGACAGAGATATAAACAGGGAAGACTCCATGCTTTGCACTGAAATCTAAAATATCTGAATATTTACCAAGCACCAAGTATGTAGGTCTACACTGGTGCCTCAATTTGATTATTTTACAAAACAGTTCATTAGTGATACTTTAGTGTGTGTGTATGTGTGTGTGTGTGTGTGCGCAGTACACACATACAACGAAATTCACACAATTCCCATAAGAATTCAAGGCCCATTATAAGTTCTTTAAGAAGAATATAAGAATTTCTGTTTCTACCTAAAACATTATAATTCATGATATGTCCTTTTCTCATTGTTTCTTCAGCCCTTGTCTGCTTGGAACTGAAAGCTTTATGTAGTTTATCTTCAGTGTGTTGGAGTATAATGAGTCTAGTGGGAATGCCTTGTTTTTGAATTCTTGACTGCTTCTGTAATTTCTGCTGTTTCTAGTTCATCGGCAGTTTCACATACATGGACCACAACACTTGGAATGGTTTCAGTTCCTGCATAATGTTCATATTAGTCCCCTAACATTTATTTAAAAACAGCAAGGGACAATTTGTACATTTGATAATACAACATGCACGTTTTCCTAATGTATTGCACATGGCCATTAACTAAATAAAATGGAGGTTCAATAACATGCAGTTATGGATTATAGTTGGCTGTTTGCCTTTGCTGATGACTGTGTCCTGGCAGTCCAAGAGGACTTCTGTTGCCTCTTACGAAGGATCACTCTGTGCTGGTAGAGAACCTAAGCTTGCATTTTTGCACAGTGGTCCAACCCAGGTAAGAAATGGTTATATGATATCAAAGCAGACATGATTGAGGACCAATGAATAGGTGAAGAAGAACTCTCCCACTCACCCTCACCCCATACATAAACTTACTATCTGCTGAATAGCCTGCTCTTCCTTCCTGTGGTACAACACCTTCCAGGTGCCTTGCAAAAGGAAAGGAAGTGGTGAGGATGCACAGTCATGAAGAGAACTGCTACCTATGTTCATCCTACTCATATAGATCTGCCTACTCAGCCTCAATCTGAGGCTTCATAGACTTTTGCCTTGCCACCTTGACTCTTTGGAGAAGCCAAACTCATTATCATGACAGCTGAGGAACAAATTGGGTACATGCCGGTGAATAATTGTGCTGTGCAGCATAACACATACATTATCTCCTCACACAGAAACCACCTCTGGGGAATTTAAAATGGAAGAGGAGTTGAAGGAAGATCTGAACTACCTGCAGCAGCAGGAGGATATCATACCATGAGGATCAGTGCTGAGCACATGTGTCAATACCCATAGCTTGGTAGTCCTTCCAACATGGCTGGTCACAGTCACCCACAATTTTCTTCTGCTTGGGAACCTTGTGGGCTAATGGGCAACGGGTGGTTGCCAAGGTGTTTATAAAAGAGTCAATTGAAGTCCCCCTTGAATATACTTACTGTGTATGCATCTGCAGGCTGACGCAATGATAACACTCTCTACGGGGTTAGGAAATTATGGACTGAAGAGGAAGATAAGGGTCTGTTGGCCAGCGGGGTCTTACGTATCTACAGAGGAAAAGTGTTTGGCACTGTTGTCAAGCAATGGGGTAGGTTTGCACCATTGCAACTGACAGTGTGACTTAGATAAGGCCGCGGGGTTGATTGCGCAATAGGGGAAAACGTCTAAAATTAGTCTTCATTTCAGCTGGGGGTAGCACTACCTGGGACCTGTGATGTTTGAGGGAAATGGAAAATACCCTGACACCCTAACCTGACACAATGCTGCAATCTGGATAAGAAAAATGCACAGGCTTTTGGAGGTCCCAGTCAAGGGAGCGATGTACAGGCAAGTAGAGATCAAGCATCTTCTCCATCTGGCACCTGTATTGGGATGCCCAGAAGTGTAGATTTGGCCTAGAAATCATGAATCCTGGCCTCTAACATATGTAGAAAATTGCATTTTTATTGCTTCTAGTACTTTTATTCCAGGAAAAGAACAAGGAAACCGACGTCAAATGTGTCTGAACCCATGAAAACAAAGATGAGACATTGCTTAAGGCGGGGGACGACATATGTTGCTGATCAAAAGAGAGAACAGTATAGGCAACAGCTGAGGGACTCAAAGCAAGCCTAACTTCACCCCGCCCGGGCTACCATTCATTTAGGCAGCATCCTCTCGCTCTTCCCTCCGCTTGCCGTTGCTACCAGCAGCTCGCCGCTCTCCCGCGGCCCCTCCCGCCCCCACTCCGCCGGTCTCCCCAAGTCCTCATCTCTCCTCTTCTAACCCTCCCCTTCCCCATCATCACGCGGCGCACGATGTCTGGCCGCCCGCCTCGGCTCCCCTAGTAACAGAGCCGGGTACCCTTCGCCTCCAATCAGCAGAGGCTGACTCCCCCTGAGCCAATGGCGGCGGGCGGGGCGGGGCTTACCCTCTCTATCCGCGGGGGAAGGGCCGTCCCGCTCCGCACCGCCATTTTGGCCCGTGAGGAACAAAAGAGTTGAGGTGGCTGTTGGTTTGGAGCTGATTGGAAGGTAAATGAGGAGGCTTTATCTTTGTTTCTCTCCCCCCTCCCCCTCCCCCTCTTTCTCTCGGGGTGCGCTCGGCGAGGTGGCAGATCCGAAAGAGCCGCATCTTATCCGGTGCCCTTGATTCCTGCAATGGGCACCAAAGCCGTAATAGAGCAACTGCCTTTCGTTTCATCTTAATATATTATATATTGTAACTGGCAGCGGTTTGGGGCACCATTTTCACCCCCTTTTTTGGCTCCTTCTTGCCACCCATGTCCTGCTTTAAAGGGTGCTTGCGTGCGTGCAGCCCATTTGCGATAAACCGCTTTTGATCCCAATATAGCTAGGCGTACCGATGTTATTCTTCTCAAGCGAGTTTCAAAGTGCAGGTGTGGGATGTTGCAATTAAGAAAGCAAATTTGCCTGTGTCCTCCTGGGCTGCCCGAATACCTTTGGGACTTGAACGCCGGCTTCTTTCCCAGGGACCAGCCGGTAGGAATTGGCTTTATTGCAACTCCGTTCAAATACGGCGGCTCAGGACTGGGATGCAAAGGGGGACCGAAGGCAATTTAGCAAACGGAGGAGATGTTTATATTGGGGTGGGGGTGGGGGTTGTTCAAAATAATGGCCGGCCAAAAAAAAAAAAAAAAATAGCCTCCTTTCCTAGTTTTTGACAGTTAGCCTTAATGGCATGTAGAGGGAGGATGAAATCTCTGGAGCAGCAGGTTAAGAAGATGATGGGTTAATTAAAACTTGCATATGCACGATGAATTTCAACGCTTGCATTGCCATAGGAAACAGATGACTCACTGTTACTTGGGGAATTTTAAAAGATGCACAGATGCCATTCTCGCTTCACATACTCACTTCCTCTATTGTGTTTACATTTTGCGGTCCCAGTTTTGAAGCACTTTGAAGGTGTTCAGTGCAAAGCTTTTTCCCCCCTGATGTGGGTAACTTTAAATTGACTTCTCCCTTGATGGACTCCTAAAGTAAAACGCTGAAAATGTACTGCTTTGCATTGAAATAAAAACAGATGTGCCCCTTTTTTTTGTATTAATGATGTTCTGTATTTCTATGGTTTTAAAATCTTTTGAAACCGAGGTCGCTTTTTATAGGTTCTTCTGAACTATATATTGGGAATGCATAATATATTAAGTAATACATATTAAGTAATACAGAATCCCCTTCAGCCATGTATTTGGGATCAACTCTATAAAGTATTCAAAATGTGTTGTAGTAGAAGACACCCTGCTAAAAAAGATCAATTCCAGAATAGTAGTTTTGCCTGTTTCTACATGCTTTTTTAATTCATATTTTGATGCACAGACTAAACGCTGGATTCTTGACATTCATTTAATAACTCTGCATATGTGCTTTTTTCCCACAAGGAACTTAAAGCAATCCATAGCAGTGCAGATACACTGAAATGAACAATATTATACATGGAATAGTAAAGGAAACCATGGTCACTTTGTAAGATATAAAAGCTTTCATATTATTTATTTTATTTATTTATTTCCATAACTTCTATACCACCCCCTCTCCAGGAGGACTCGGGGCCGTGTACAGCCGTCTAAAAAGACACATATAAACAACAGTTAATAAAATGTTTGCTCTTGCTAAACTTTAACAGTTCACGGAATACCAGTGCATTACAGAATATTAAAAGTTGAGTGCCATACAATATATTAATATATTATTATTACAGTCACTAAATTTGTTTTGTCAACTCAGTACTTGTGTGATTCAGTATGGTAATCAATAGTGCAAAAACAACTACCATGTATACTTGAGGTGGAGTAGAACCAGGAACACTCTTGGGCACAAAAATTCATTTTATGACTTACAGGCAAGTTATTATCTCTCAATATGTGTCAAACATGCTGCCTTTCATAGAAGAAAAATTGGAATGTACGCTACTTTGAATCCTGGTGGAAAGATAGGATATAAATCTAGCTAACATAATAAAATTGCATGGTTTTAATTACAGGTTGAATAAGTAAAAATAATGTATGGGAATTGCAGTTCATTTAGGGAATCAAAGATGTGATCAGTGTAGAAATATGACAACTTGATTTCTTAGCCTATTGTTGGCTATGTTTACATGAGATAATGGTAAAAACTCATGATTTGAGCTCAACTCCTTGGACAAAACCATGTCATTTTCTTGGCAACAATTCAGAAATGATTTTCTATTGTCTTTTCCTGAGCTGTCTTTTTTCTTTCCTATAATGGGATTTTATAATGGTCCCCATCCAAATATTAATGAATAATGTTTAGCTTCATTAGATCACTGTGCACCATAAAATAAATGCAGGGATTGTACTGTATGCTAGGCTAAAATATGATTGAGAAATGCAAAACATTCCATGTAGTTTAATAAAAGAGCTAATTACTCTTTTACTAGAAGTGGTCAAATAGAGACTGCACAATTATCTGTGGTTTAATATGAACTCTGGTAAAGAGCAGGTGATTAGATGGTGATGTAATGAACAGGTATAGTATTGCAATATTTAGCAGTTGCAAAGAATTAATGGAACTAAAAAGCAACTGCCCCTTCCACAATGTTGAGAGAATATGCTTTATTGATTCGACTTATCCAGCGTACAGGAAAAAATATGAATATCTTAAGCTAGCCATTTTAGATAAGTTTAGAAGATATTGCAGCTGATACATTCTTAAAACTGGAATCACAGAAACAACTGATTGACAAAGAAATGTGTTCAAGATTTTGTTCAAACAAGATAAAACTGCAGTAGCAAGCTTTAATTGTAACCAGTCTCAGTGGATCTAAATGTTCAGTTCTGAGAAATAAAGAAAGTGATGAGAATATATTCGGATGTGCCTTTGTATCAAATAATTTTATTTGCCTCTTAGATCCACAGATGATGCTAATCTGTGCATTTCAAAATAATTTGAAGCAAGAAACAACCCATTTCTAATGAGAAATTTTATTTCCTGCATTGTTAATCATCTTATTTTATGGGAGTGAGCACAATTCAGTTTTTCATGAACATGCTAGCTTGGAATTATGGGAGCGGTAGTTCAAAACATCTGGAGGGTACCAGGTTGCAGGACTATGCTCTAAAACAGTGGTTCTCAACCTATGGTCCATGGACCCCTGGGGCCACAATGACATTACGGGGTCTGTGAAGGCTGGATGAAATGTTATGATTTAAATTTTGAGTTAAGTCTTGGTGGTCAAAAAGTACTTAAAGGGGTTCCGTGGTGAAGAAAAGGTTGAAAACCACTGCTCTAGAATGTAATTTTAGCATATGTGTGATTCACATAGACAATTTGGAGTTTTCTTGAATGAATGGTGCTTTCTGGATCGTAGGCATGACTACAGCAATAGCGATAGCATTTCAGCTTATATACCGCTCCATAGTGCTTTACAGCACTCAGTGGTTTACAGTCTGAGCATATTGCCCCCAACAATCTGAGTCCTCATTTTACCGACCTCTGAAAGATGGAAGGCTGAATCAACCTTGAGCAGGTGAAAATAGAACTGCTGGAAGTCGGCCAAATTAGCCTGCAATACTGTATGCTAACCACTGTGCCACCATGGCTCCATATACCTACAGCAAAGGGAAGGTCTTGGGATGATTGTGACTGGCAGGTCTGTAGAATATCTAAACATTGGCTGTTTAGAAGGGAAGGAAAATAATTGGTATGGGGGTTATATTAAGTTGGAAGAGGAGGGAAGGCTTCTACTGAATTGTTGCTGACTTAAAATGAGTCCAGGACATCCAGAATTTCCTGTTAGGTTCTGAGTTTAAAACAACAATTTTTCTGCTTTATAGAAACCTCTACAGATGCAAGCAGTTAATAATTATGCAATAGGAAAATGGATACTATTCTTATTGGCCAACCCCTGGCCATTTTCAGCCATCTACAATCATTTTCAACTGATTCTATTCTAGAAATTTATTGCAAAACGGTGATTATTATTTTTTGTGGTGAAATGCTAACAGAAGTGGGACAAATGGATATCACTCCTGTTTTCTCCCAAGGAGGATTTTCACATGGTCTTTTGAAGTTAAATACACATTTAAGCTGCCTCCATGCTGGGCCAGGTGTTATTTGAAGGTGAAATCATGAGGATATGATCTCTAAAATAGCAAGATATCTTTATATTGTGCTTGGAAAGATATGAACATGGCCCCTTAGAATCTGCTAGATCCTGTAATAGACTGTATCAAGACTAAGAAAAAGAATGGATGGTTGATTCCACATATTTAAAAGTATACATTGTATAGGTGTTTCAACTTCTTAACTGAAGTTCAGATTCTTTGGTAAATGGAAACCATTGGAAAAAAGTAACTAAAATGTATGAGGGGATAGCTTTAGTTAATGATATTAGTATATTCACTTCACTAATTCAACTTACCTAATAAACTTAATGTTGATCTGACAAGCGCAATTTATATGCTCAAATTTAAGCTGCTGAAAATGGCTCTTGCACAGGGTTCTTCACACTGTGCTTTTCTTATATCAGGATGCTGTACACCTGCTGAATATCAGTTTAATACTGTCATTGTTGGCATTTATAACTTATTTGAAATATTAAAGTATGTTCTACTTTCTTCCTTGCAGTTCAAAAAATTAGCATTAATATGTTGGTTCTCCTTGCATGTAGCAGCAACTGAATGGACTGCTGATAGATGCATACCAGTAGATAAAAAAGGCTTGTGGTTAATGAGGTATTATTATCTTAAAGACAAAAGCCTATACACAATGGCATCATTATTGTTGCCTAAATGAATATATATCTACAATACCATTGTATATGTAGCATTGTGTGTATATCTACTAATACTAATTATGTGTAATTAAATTTGTATGCTGCCTATCTTGCTTTCCAA
This sequence comes from Myanophis thanlyinensis, assembly GCA_017656035.1. Lineage (NCBI taxonomy): Eukaryota > Metazoa > Chordata > Lepidosauria > Squamata > Homalopsidae > Myanophis > Myanophis thanlyinensis. The sequence continues at coordinate 16,465 of JAEANM010007136.1, forward strand.
ATGACTCTGAATGGCTTACAATGAAATAAAAATAGAAATATAAAAAGTAGAATTATAAGGGATAAAATACAAAGTAAAAAAAAAGCATGTCCTCAGAGCAGAACAGGTTGGTGCCTTTTCTGTCACTGCAACAACTACCTCTAGTTTACAGCTTTTCCATTGGGTCCCTACATTAACTGGCATAGCTAGGTTTTAAGGCCCTTGCGGCCAGGAAGGATAGGGGTGGATCTCACTTCCAGAGCAAGATGTTCCAAAGACTAGCAGAAAATAATTTTCTTCTAGAGTCCTCTAGCCAGACTTCCTCATCACACACGCCAGAATGAGTGGGACAGGCCAGTCCCATAGGTCAAAATAATTCCTCAGAATATACCATAAAGCACTATAAGGTGATAATCAACACCTTGTATTGGGCCTGTTGGCATAACAGCACATATAACAGTGGTGTTGCATGTGCCACTCTAGGGACCTACAGAACTATTCATGCCACTGCATTCTGGGCCAATTGTAGTTTCTAAATATTCTTCAAGGGTAGCTCACACGTAGATCTTATTGCACTAATCCAGATGAGAGATGACCAGGGCATGACTGACTTGAGCGCATGGCTTTAAAATCCAGAAAAGTGTGCAGCTGGTGCACAGATGAATATTGCACAAATATATCAACTGGATCTGTTTTGCTGTAGCCTTAGTATCACATACCATAATTTATTGCAGTTTTCCTGAAGTAAATGGATATAGTAAAGATTTCAACACTCCTAGAAAGAATTTAAAAATAATCTCAACAAATGATTTCTGATTTCTCAGTGAAGAGTCTATACTGCCTGCTGACACTTTACTTGGGGCCTGCCAGGCTTCCTGCATCACCTGTTATTTTTATTGACATCCTTATAATGATAAAAAATAGAAAGCTGCCAGGCTGAAGACAAAGTAAGTTTCTGGTTTTACATAGACCATAGAGGTATTCTTATATATTAAACAGGTGGGTGGGCCGCAGGCCACAAAAAACATAAATGTAGCTGCTAAGAGAGCTATCTGAGATGGTAGACCAACCATTAGACCAAACTGGCTGGCACTCTTGTTAATTTCAGGTATGTATAATCATTCCCATACAATTTATTTGGTAAAGTTTTGGCACCATATTTTTCGGTGTATAAGACACTCTGGAGTATAAGATGCACCTAGCTTTTGGGGAGGAAAACAAAAAAAAAAATGCCTGTACTGACGATCAGCAGTTCCAGGCTGCGGGAATCGCTGCGGCCTATCGTCTACATACACCCCATTTTTGACCTGTTGTTTGGCTGTTTTTTGGGCCTTTTTCGGGCTGAAAAAAGTCCAAAAAATGAGCCGGTGGGTAGGTGCATCTTATACACTGAAAAAATGGTAATTTCATATATGTTAATGTTTTAAAATTTGAAGTCATTTGCATATTTATCTCCAGGGTAAAATTTTGTAGGATGCAGTGAGTGTTCTTTATGCATTCGTTTATCCACTGCACATTTTTACACACACACACACACATATACATACATA
>JAEANM010007137.1:0-17992 GCA_017656035.1 Myanophis thanlyinensis
CTCCCTTCCTTCCGGCCTTCCTTCCTTCCTTCTTCCTGAAAGCAATATATCAATATCAAAGTATTTTACTGGATTATGATGTTTCATTTAGGTTTGTGCAAACATTCTGTTTCCAGCATCTTCTTTTACTCCTCTGGACCATGCCAATCTTGACATTCTAGAGTTGGTTCAGCAACTTTCTGGTTGTAAATCCCCAGGGTAGGGCCATGCTCAAGCTACTTCTTATTCTTCAAAATTTACTTTTAGAAAGACCACTTCCTACTTCTGGGAGTTTTCCTACTTCCAGGAAAACTGCTGGACCACTCTTGAAGCTGCCAAAACTGTGTGGTTTGGAGAAAGGATAGGGCCATTCCTCCAACCATCCTGTCTTTGAAACAATTTGCACATTCCTAGTTTTGTTGTGAAGTGTTTGTGTTTATCTCATATTTGTGGATAAACAGTACACATCCTCGTATGTATGAATTTCCATGTATGAATATGCATAATCATACATGTTTATAGTCTGCAAGTGCGAGGGGCGTGTGCATGTGTTTACAGGTAATGCCATATAAATTCACCATTCTGCAGGTGCCTATACACATACCTTCTTTTCTTTGGCCATAAATTACCATAATGTGTTTATTTGTTAACAATGTTTTATAGATAATAGATAAGATGTTCAAGGAAGATGCATTCAATAATTAAACCTTGTTTCTGAATGTAGAGGCTGTTTTGCACACCTGGAAACTAGCCTGTTGGAAAGGGGAAAAAAAACTAGATATCTGGACAACTTCCATAGCAGGGGAATTTCTAAATTAGAAAACTGTTTTCAGTTTTTCATCAACAGGAAATAAAGCTGATCCAAAAATAAAATAAATAGAATAAAAATATTGAAACAGCAAATCCCTAATGTACCTTCTAAAATACCCTTTGTTAATGAATCAAAATGTGCAAATGATGCTCAGATGCAAATGTTTCATGGGACAGTTTCTTAGGCCAAAAGAAAACAGGTTTCTCATATATTTTTTATGGTAGCACAAATACATTATATTTTTTTCCTCCCGTTCTTCTTTTCTGTAATACTAAGTTTTGGAAAAGGTTTTGTGTCGCTCTGGAAGTTAACAAGCAATATGAAGAGTCACTTGGACTGTTTGAAGGCATTGTGAAACATGAGGGAAAAGTAGAAAGTCACTGGCCATGCCATGTGATGGGTTGGGATGAGGGACTGGGGATGAATTACTGTGAGAAATGACCCTCATTCTGAGGATGGCAGCAGTTCCCATTCATTCAGTGTTGGTTGGATCTTCCGATTTAACAAGACAGACAACACAAGAGCCCTGGTTGCTTTAATATGTCAGAGAATAACAACACCTTAATCAATCAAATGGATAAATTTTACACATTGTTTGCTTGCCATGATTCGGACCAAGAGCAGGGAAAGCTGGCCAGTTACCGCTTCTAGCTATGCTCACCTTTGTTTGGAGTTTGCCATCGAAGTTTTGCTTTCTGTAAAGACTTATTGTTGTGGTTTCTTGAGGTAGAGACTGAACCTAACGGTTTTTTGGGTTTCTCTCATCACTCCTTGATATGGTCCAGGGGAAGGAGGGCAAGGCTGCTAAAGTAATGCTGTGTGGCAGTGACTGGGTTTTGGTTAGCGATCATTACTGACTGACTAGCCTTTTGTAAAATTTCAGGTGTGAGTATAGAATTATTAAAAAATCTTGGTTACCGTCCCTTGGGCCAAATTTTAGAGTGATTATTCTAGCGTTCAAGAAGCAAGATCTGTCTGGTAATATATTCCAGACTGCTTCGGGAATTATGTCATATGTTTCCCAGGCTTGCTTGGGGCATTACTGGAGTTAGTGCATTTTAGGCATTTGTCTGGCAGACAGCTTTAAAATGTTCTTCTTATTCTGTGCTATATTTCTCTTTCTCTGTTTTAACACTTGCTGTGCTTGTGGAGGTACTGTGATAGTGAGTAATACATCCAACCATCTCAAAAACAACTAATATTTCATCTCTTGCTCTAAGCACAACTGACTCTCATGGCAGAAAAAAGACTCTGTAATCTACAACTGATACAAAATGCAGTACTTCAAAATGAACATATTTGAAGAAAATGATGCTGATAGATAAAGAAGTCCTGCTATTATTCTAATTTTATTGTTGCCTGTTGAGACATTTCAGAAGTGAAGACATGCAGCTTTTCTGACATCTTCCTTTTTTTTAGCCCAGATATCATCTATGATGAGCATCTCATTTTCACTATCTGTTTTCTGAAAGATCAGTAGCACCTGATTAAAAGCATGCTGATACTTACAGAAATCTCCCGTTAATAAGGTTGAGGTTATGATGATGAGTAAGAATAACCTGGGCATCCAGAAAACTAAACATGAATGAATGTGGAACAAGATTTTAGATCGTGCAGAATGCAGCACATTCTTCCTATGGCTTAGCTAGTATCCATGTACTCAAAATTATTAGGAGCATTATAAAATGTTTGATTCAAATTAACCCCCTTAAAGTTTTGGGGTTACTTCTATTTTCTGCTGTGCTTTACTTTTTTAAAATTCCATTTTTTTCCCTTCTGCTTCGGTATCCTAACATGTTTTTGGACCTAAGTGTCTAGATAAAACCGTTTTATTCAACAGAAAATGCAGATTGCTCCCTGCATATCATTGCTGTTCTCACAGAGGACTAATTCATGTACATCTAGATAGGGTACAGTTCCCTGATAACATATCTCTTGAACCAACTGTTGGCAGGAAGAATGGGTCTAAATTGTTATTTCTCATCCATATATGTTCTTTGTTGAAGCATTACTTCATAGGCACACCAACATTATGCCATATAGCTCTCCAGAGTTCTGAATCCACCCATTAAAACATATAAAGTATCTATTGCTAAGGGAAGTAATACATTTCACTAGCACTCAGAGTTGGTTGGCTACATTCAGTAAATTTCCATTGCAAAGCAAATATGGTGGTAGGTGCAGAGCATATTGCCATGAACCTGACAGTTTCCCTAAACAGAAAGAAGCTGGCAAAACTGAAGTGCCTGTAGAATTTGCATGTAAACAGGTAAACTGGAAGAGGTATTTACATCTGGATCTCAACCCAGCAGATTATCCTTCAGCCAGCAATTTGCACTGTAAAGCGATAAGGAATGACAGCTTAGGGCTTGTTAATTATTAAAATACAAGCTGAGCTGTGAGAGAAGTTTGCTTATTAGTTTGGTCCTGAAGTGAAAATTTTTGTTCTGTTATATATTTAATCACTATTTTGGTATAATGTACAAGGCTTAAAATGATCTATGTGCCAGACTGATTAAAACCTAGGTGTTGGGTGAGCAGGGCTGTGTGGGGGTGGAGGGTAAATCCTTGTTAAAATTAAAAGTGGCTCATGAAAAACAAGCCATTGTCCTCCATATTTTGTGCATGCTCCATCCACGCAAAACAGTGACATGGGATGAATGAAGTGGAACCTGCCTCACAGTTTGTAAATCCTGAAGTATAAATGATTCTTACAACTAAGAATCACACCCAACCAAGATACCCAGAGTGTGGAGTTGTAGCTTTCTCATATTTCAAGATTAATGTAGAATAGTTTTATTCTGTTACAAATGGTATCAAAAAGCCCTTGGGAAGCACATTTCCATGGTGGATGCAGCAGTATCTAGTTCACTTGCAAGTGGTATACTTCCATTGTGTATCATCATGATGACTAGTAGTCATCTAGAACTGTGTTTCTGCAACTCTGAGATGTGTGGAGCCCAAGAATCCCCATGCCCACCTCCAGACAGGCAACATCTCAAAAGCTTCCAAGGTTGAAAAACACTGCTGTAGAGCAATGGGCAGGAGTTAGATTTGAGATTTTTGGAGGAAGAGAGAGAGAGAGAAACTGAGGGCTTCAGTTTGGGAACAATTATATAAATTATATAAAGGGATGAGTCTGCCTTACATAGGTGCCTAGAAACTCTGTTTTTTGTTTCTCTGCAATGGTGAGGTTGAAGGGGAGGGGAGGGGTCAGGAGCATAGTGGAAGTTTGGTTTTAAACTTCATTATACATTTTATCTATCCTATGGTTTCCACTGTCACTGTTGTGTGTCGAAAATGATGGGAAACTGGCAGTTGTTTTCAATAAATAAAATGAAAAAGAGCCCGAGAGTTGTCAGAATGAGATTTGGGGACTAATGTTGGTTGCCATCCCCCAACATACGCTGTATTCATGTACCTTCCTTATACCCCTGAATGAGACCACTGATTTAGGACACTTAGTGTCACCTACTTTGTTAGCAACTCATTTGCCAAAGTCTTCACTTATTGTGTAAGTTAAGGCATGTAATTGAAGAACCTAACAGACAATTTTGTGGCAATCCTTCATGAAGAAAATCTGACAGCATGTAGATTGAATGAATGCCTTGCCCCACCCAATTATTGTGGTTCTTGATAATTACATATCCAGAGCAGCATTGAAATTGTAGTCTTAGGCACATTTATTTGCCTTATTTACCCATTTATTCACTAACCACAGTAGATTTTGAGTAATTTCAGATGCCAAGAAATTTACAAAGATTAAGTTTTATGTCCTATTTTGATGGGATTTTAGTTTTCATAATTGCAAAATACTATCTGTAGGGATCAAAGAATGATGAGTGACTGTGATCCTAGAAAAATGGTGTCATGCTGTAACAGTCTAAAATAGTGCTCCTTACCATTTAATTTTCTTCTTAATTCTCTGGCATCATGTATTTTCTGGGCAGTATGTCAATTTTTCTATGGGTTAGGTTGGAAAATATCAATGCAAGAAATTTATGTGAAGGTGTAGAGTTGATTCCAGGAAGACCTAGATTCAACTCCATCCAGGAAATCTTCCTGAGTGAATTCAGATCACTCTCAGCCCCAGTTTGACAAAAAATGGTTGGGAAGGGATACTTTACTTGAATTTCTGAAGGAAAATCAAGATAAACATTTACTTATTTATTTGTTTATTGTATGTAGATGCCCAGGTAGGCTGCTGGATGGCATACATCAATAAAGAAAAACATTTTTTAAAAGAAAAAAATTGCCAACAGTTACAATGTATAGATGATTGGGAATCTTCAATTCACACACCTTACCAAGGAGATTCTCTTATCATCCTTGCCCAATGCCAAAGGGAAGAGCCAAGTTTCTAGTACCTTTTAAAAAGCTAACTGGTTCAGGGCCAACCAAATGCCCTGCATTTGCAATAGAAGAGGAATGTCTCTTAGGCCCTTTCAGCTGACATTACTTGAAGGAATAGATTTGAAGTATGTGTCTACTATTTTAGAGTGTGGGATTCACAGAAACAATGGAAGATGCACACTCCTACAGACAACCTAGTCCTGCTCCAGGTAGGGCTTCATAAGTGGTAATCAAATTGCTCCTCAAAACTAATTGGGAGCTGGTACAACTCACCATGCAGTGGTGTTACATATTTGCACCACTGTATTCTGGATCAGTTGCCACTTCCAGGTAAACTTCAAGCATTGTCAAACTGGGTGGCAAAAAGGAGGTGATTTTGAGGAAATCGTGTGACTGGATAGAGGATGATGGTGGCTTCTTGCAGTTTTGACACAAGAATGTCCAAGAGTCTTCCTAATCCCTAAACAAGAAAGAAAGAAAAAGCAACAAAGGAAACACCTTGCCAAAATACCTTTGAAACTCAATTGAAAGGAACATGGTATTATTCTTATGCACAAAAATGTACATGCTTTGGGCAATTGATAAAAGTGTATAGTATCATTCCACGGGAGCAATGCAACTCACTATCCCATTGCCAAGTGTATAATTTGAGATTACAAGTGAAGGACAATGAATGTTACCATGTGGTGATATGGTTAAAACAGCTGCAATACAATTTAATGTGCAGCACTTAACTCCAGTGTTGCTTTGCAGGTTTATTAATGATTCTTGTGTTGATGTATATTCAATATACTGTCACCTGTAATTAAATCACAAAAGTTTGTGTTGCTGGCAGAGGTGTTATACTTTACACAGAAGTATAAGGAGGTTTGCAGCAGCAGTGCTTGATTAAGCAGAGGGCAAAGCAAGGAATCAGGGCTTCCTGTACTGTCAACTCTGAAGCGAACCTTCAGGGGTTCAAGCACCCATGTAACTATGTCCCTGCTCCTCCCTATCCGTTCTTCGCACTGTGGCAACCCTGAAGCCTCCAAAATGACTCCAGCCAGGTTTGCTTCAGAGCTGACAATCAGACCCCCTTAAGAGAAGTTCCTGAAAAGAAAGAGAAACCACATGGAGCTTAATTAGTGTTTGCTCATCCCACTCGTCCTCCCCCCAGAGGTCCTTTTGGCTTGTGAGGGCACTTCTCGTGGAACTGCTTAACTAACCTGTCCGCTTTTACATCCCAACTCTTTACCTGCATGGCTTCCGATAACGGGTACCCCTTCCATTATACTAGGAGTTCTGCTTTCTGTGGAGTTAATTACTTGGAACCTTAACAGTTAACAGTTCCAGAAGTAGGCTCTAGGCTTCATAGTACCAATAGCATGTATAACTGAAAGAGTAACTTGCTGCTAACTCTTTAGAAAGGGAAAGATAAATCAGAGACAGCAACATGCAATGAGATTGTAACAATTCTAGTTTTACTTGAGGGACCATGATATTGTATTTGCCCAAAAGGAAGGCTACCATTAATTTAAAACAACTTTCCCTCATCACTGAGGAAGAGTGAATAGGCAAAAATATAAAGAAAGACAAAAAAAATGTACCATCTTGTCAAATTTAGTTTGCCAACTTCAGCTGAAATCAATGCTGGAGATTGCCACCTACTCAATAACAGATGTGGATGTGACATATTGAATATACGTATGTATACATCATATCCCTGCTAAGAAGAAATGAAAAATGACAAGGCCAGAACACAGACAAAATATATATATTGATTGAATAACTAACTAAGTCATACTACTTGCCTATTAAATAAAGTATCCAATTGACAAAATTCATCTCCATCTATGAATGTTAACCATTCACTTTTGAGACATATTTTCATACAAAGAAATACAAATACACAACCATAGAATCATGAAAATACAGATCAAGAGTGAGAAGTTACATTGGAGCAGTGGTGGGCTTCACAACCGGTTAACAACCAGTTCACCTAGCTCACCGAAAATGTGACCGCACGTGTCATTTTTTGCGATAAGCTCTAGTTTATCTTTCCTAAGACGATATGTCCAGAATTGGACAAAACATTTAAGAATGTCTTACATGGCTCTTCTGATCCCATATTATGCTTTGGTTGATGCAATTTAGGGTTGGCTGTGCTTTTATTGCAGCTGCATCAATGTTGGCTCAAATTCAGCATGTGATTCCATCAAGACACTGAAAGCTTTTCTTATGAACGGCTGCACTGTATGCCTCCCTCATTCTGGACTCATTTCCTTTGGTTTTTCTTACCCAAAGGAAAGAATGGCTGTGTTGCTGTCCCTTTGCAAATTCAGCCAGTCTAAGAGCTGTTTCTCAGAATGATGACATTAGAAGTCATTTCTAAACTAATCAAAAGGTGCAGTTTACCCTTCCTTCACAAATGAGACAAGCCTCGTTCCCTTGACATAGAAAGTGAGAAAATTACATGAATTAGGTTACTCATTTGAAAAAAAGTTTGAAAATTCTTACCTGGTAGAATTCATGTGTTGTTATTTTAACAACAGCAACAACAATAATGATAAGAATTCTTAATGATCAGAACTCTGGGGCCTTTGTTCTTGGTATTATCCACTTCCAGTCTAGGCTGCTATCATAAGCCCAACTTCCTGAGAGTTTCTGTCCATAGTTTCTAAATATCTTGCTAAATCTGATAGAGTTTGCTGTCCTTATCTACCTTTGTGCCATCTGCAAATGTGTTAGTCATATTTTCTAACTCCGCATCCAAATTATATATAATATAAATAAACAGAAGATCAGAACCCTACATACTCCAATTGGTAACTCCTTTCAGTTTGCTGTGAAAACATTGATTTACATCACACTCGTTTGGCATACTTGTTCAGTTCGTTCTGTATAGCAGCAAAATTCCAGCCAATGTTTTGCAATCAAGCAGCAGTCTCACCCTTTCTTTTTCCTTCCTCTTTCTCAGGACATGGCTAAAACAGTTAGTGTTGCTTTTCCTTTTCCTTGCAAGCCTAAGCTCCTTTGGTACTTTAGCTTTTCTAACTTCCATACTGCAGATTTTGGCTATTTGTTCATAACTCCCATCTTCCATTTATATATACACTGTACACTTAGTTCCTTACTATATATGAATTCTTGGTTCAATCAAAAGTTAATTTCATTTTCTAAGCTGTTCTATATAGCTACCTACCTACTTACCTAGCTGGCTAGCTATCATCTAGTTATCTATCTAGCTATCATTTATTTATCAGAAAAAGTTATTTTTTTGATGACAGCATATACATTAACATCCACATAAAGAGCACTGCAGCAGCTTTTTACCCTCTAATTGTACATACAGGTCTTGATCTTGAAAAAGAACATAGGGAGCTGAATCTGTTGAAAGACAGAAGACTGAAAATGCTGAATAATGGGGAAAGTTTAAAAAAACAAACAAACAGAGGTTATTGCCAGCAAAGTGACACCTGATGCACAGGTGATTTCTACATAGAGGGTGCATCATTCCACTAACTGAAATCCTTAATAAACACATTCCAGCTTTCCTTCCTCCAGAGGTGTTCTTTCTCTTACACAAACTAAATTTGGGGTGGACATAGAAGGGTATCAAATACGACATAATCATGCCTGAACCTACCTCATCCCTTCCATTAAATTCCATGAATGATGCAGAGTAGTTGCAAAATAAAAACCTCATCCACAAGCATCCTGGGTACCTAGGATTTTATTTTGCAACTACCAACTAGGTAGGGACAGACAGAGACAGACAAATACATACATGAACGCTTGGAATTGATTTGGATTGACTATGGCCACCATAGAAAAGAATGATTATTATCAAAGAAAACATGCAGGTCTTTCCCTTATACTGCAGCAAAAGCAAAAGGGCCAAAAAACTGGTTAAAATTGAAGCCAAAGAAAATTGGTTTAAATGTACAATAAACTCACCATAGAGAAAGAGAAACTGTGATCTATACCGTGGCACAACACCTGCTTACCAACTAAAATGGTTATCCTGGAATGGAATGGATATTCACACCATTGATCCAACCACCTAAACACTAAAGTAGAACATGGCTATATTTCAACCTTCTATAGGAAATCCATCATTTAATAAATGAAAAGAGAGAATGATCAAACCCTTCTAAAGCTGCTCTTTGCTGAATATATCCCTAACTGCCTATCTTTCAGCTGGCAAGAATTATTTCTGCCTAGTTCCTGTCCCCATTAATTCTGCCACCTTTTGTAGTCTTTGTTGCTTTTCCTATACCTTCATGCTTGGCTTCAAATGTCACCCTTTCATGTCACTGCCTCTCTTACTGCTTATGCTCCTAAGATCTTTTACTGGCTTAAACCTTTGTATAACTTTCCCTCAATGCCTCATTTTGCTCTGTTTAACTCTTCAGAAGGTCCAAAAAGAAAACCACCCCTTTCCCTTCATTTTATAAAGAAAATGGTGAATATTTTCTGAGCATTGAAAATCCAGAGACATCAAGGCCCTTATGATGTAATTCTAGTCAAGCTGGGCAGCATCTGTGTTAACTTCAGAGGCTAAACTTTTAGAGGAAAACGGTTCCAATCCACATTATCCCGGTGTAAAATTTGCAAAGTTCATTGAGGGACACTACAATATAATCAAACATATGGGTGACCTGGGTGCATGAGATGTCATGTAAGAGATATCTTCATTGCCTAGGCTAGGGTCAGGTGGCTTATCACTGTGTGTGTTAAATTTAACAGGAGGGAGACCATTCCAGTCTACTTGCAAACAGGCCTTTAAAGATCAGCACCCCTATTCTTAAGCAGGTTATAGTCAATAAAGCAGCCATCAATCAAGGAAATTTGATGCAACTCTTCTCGTGAGCTGACTAGTCCACTGTTAATTTAAAGCACCCATTTCAAGCTCTGAATCTTCCCAAATTGGATACTCATCCTTCAGTTTTGGTGTCTTGATCAGCATGGCACAGTATGCAAAGCTTAAGATAGTTCTTAAGATGATGAAAGGAACACAGTCCAGACCTACAGAATATCACACAAGCAGTTCTTCCCAATTCTCCATGTTAACTCCTCCTGTTCCTCTTAGCCATTTTTAAAGAAAAGAACAGGCAGGAGCAAAATGGGGCGAAAGTCAAGTGCTTTTGATTCATGCACTGTTCCCCTCCCTAATTTGAAGACTGGATACCCTTTTGATTCTGCATTTCTTACAGAATTATCCATGCATTACACAAGTCTGGTTGCTTTTTGCTACCTGAGCTATTCCAAAGAAGATAATGCCAAAAACAAAACAACTGATCCCGAGAAAAGTCATATATTTAGCTCATTTGTACAATTATTGACATACTCAAAGTCATCTGCTGTTTCATGATCTGCCAGCCTCTGCAAGACCAGAATTATTCAGGAAAGATGGGTTAGAATGCCATGACAAGGAAAGCAAGCAATATTGCTCCATGGAGCCTCTTTCTGGGTTAGGCATCCTAGGAGAACTGAATCCATGCATCTCAAGGTGACAGACATCTCTCCTTTGTTTCTTCCCATTAATAAAGTGGTGGTGCCTGTGGGCTTGTGAGAGTGACTCTGCCCCAGGGACTTGCAGACATTCAGTGCACATTTATTTAGGAACGTGATGCGCATCCTGTTTAGAAAAGGTCAGGGTGAATCCTCAAATAGCAACTGACATGTGATAATTCAGAAGTATTTTGTGCTCTGACTGATAAAATATTAAAACCTTCCAGACTGGATGGAAAATATTTCTCTCCCCACATGTTTATTTGTTCCTTGTTATTACAAAACAGCAATAATAACAACAACAAGAAGAAGAAGCTTGAAATATTTATGCCCGGCTTGATTCTCTGGAGAAGAGGGTTTCTACCTGACTGAGATGCCAAAAGGCTTGCCTCTCCCTTCACCTTGGCAACTGGCACTGAGCCTTGCAAAATAATGAGAAAAGGGACAATGATCAAAGCCGAAAGGGGTAAGGCTCATTCCATATGCTTGGTGAAAGTCACTCTATGGCAGGGGTTGGCAATTACGGTTTCTTCATGACTTGTGGACTCCATGCTGGCTCAGGAATTCTGGGAGTTGAAGTTCACGAGTCATGAAGGAGCCATAATTGCCCATGCCTGCTCTATGGTATCCTTTTCCTGTTATTTACTTAGGGAACACCTTCCTTTCAGATTTTCCAAGAACTAACAAGGCCAGTGCTTTGCTTTTCAGAGATACCATCAGTGCCAATCAACAGCAATTAAGTGTACAAACACGAAGCCTGACATATGTAGGACAAGATGATCTGTGCAATGGTGTGTATGTACGAGGACCCCAGAGAGATCGTTCCACTCTGAGGCAAAGAGTAACCAAGTGGACTATCTTCTGCAGCATTTGTTACTAAACCGAAGCTGCATTAGGTAGAATACATCGCAAAATACTTCATTAAATTAGAAATTAGATGCCTAATAAGCAGAGTACTGGGATGTGCTGGGCTTAGTTATCTATTTTTTTCCTACCTATTTATTATATTCTTATTTTTCCCCAAGGCTGAGGCTGCAAACACAGTGGGGCTATGCAATGTGTGAGCTTATATTAAAGAAAATTATTATTAATTTTAAAAGTGCATTTAAAGTGCCACACTAGTTGGCAGCTCATTAAACAGCTGCTATGTCTGCGTTCCTGTTCTGAAGTACCTCTTTCTAGATAATGCCAAAACACTGCTTCAATCCTAGGATGTAACCCTTCCCCTCCCCTTCCTTTGTTTTCCTGTGGGATAAATCAGTCTGATAGAGTACCCCAAAGTCACTCATCTTCCATGGCTGAAGATTAACTTGAACCTGGGTTCAGATTCTTTAGACTCTTCTCCAACTCCTTGCCTCCACATCTCTCATAATTTTTTAAAATACATTAACCAATTTTAATTAGACAAAAAAATGCTCCAAAGTGACATGTATAAAATAACATATTTATAAAATAACACAGAACAAATAGATCCAAATAAAATGACCAGAGTTGCTTCCAATATGTAACAAAAACATAAACTCTATTGAGTTTAGAAATAACAGAGATAAAAATAGCCCAGAGTGTAGTGGTTCCCAAGTGGCTCCCAACCTTTGGCCCCATTTTCTCCATGACACAGCAGTCTGAGTGCACCTTGTAGTAGCAGAGAAGATACATGGTGTGATTGGGCATTTAAAAAAAACAACACCCTTCATTTGTCAGCATTCTCTTTTCTTGGAAAGCAGGCATCTGATGCCTGTAAATACAAAGACTCCCCTAAGACATATCAGGCTACTGCAGATTCCGCTGCCTAGGTTTTTAAATCACTGCTCACCTGGCAGTACCCCATGTAAATTTCAGCTACATCCTCCCCCCCTCCCCTTAGTGTGGAAAACCATAGATGAAACTTAGACCCAGGAATAGAGCAGTGAAATGCCATCTGTGTTTTGCATTTGGGGAAATTATCAGCCTGATGATTGACAGAACAGTCCATGAACTATGACACATTAGCAGACCAACATAATTTGTCAAAGAAATTGACCAGAAAGTAGAATATTCTGAAATAGACTTTTTTTTTTTAAACAGAAGATTCTTTAAAGGACATTTGTAATCTGTTTTTTTTTAATGTATTTATTCCAGACCATTTCCACATCCTCCCTCTGGTCTATGTTGTGGCAGCCTTGAACATAATAATTAATGTAGTGCTGGCAGATGCTGGTTTCAGAGGCAAAGTTAAATGGACCTCTCTTTACAGACTAAACAGACTGGTTGTTTTCCCTAAGACCTCTGTTAAGGGTCTTAGGAGTTCTGTGCCACCCCTCTTAAGACCACCTCTCTAACATGTAGTTCTTAAGCCTGTTCTGTTTCTCATGCCAGCCTCGGGAATAATAGGACTAACCTTGTCTGGACTCAGATGTTAAACAGGGTGGATGTATATATTAGGTGGGAGGAAATTCTACACCTGTAGGCAAACTGAAAAGTATAGACAGAAGAAGATAGGTGTGATTCATATCTACACTATATCACAGAAGATTTTATATTTTATGTGCCTTTATCTTCTTAATAATGCTGAAGAATTTAGTACCCTTGGTTCTCAGACTACCCATAGTGAAAACTTAAGGTGTTGTTTTGTTGTCTAGAATAATATTCATGGCATCACTGGCTGTGTAACTGAAGACAGCTATGAGAAAATACCTAGGCTGCGCATTAAGAATTTAGAAATCCAATTGAGAGACTTCAATCATGAGGCTGAGAACATCAACACATTACAGCTGTTCATCTTTTTAGCAGCCCAAGTGTAGTTGTAGAGATTGTCCCTGCTTCTTATACCATTAATAAGCACAGACTCTCATGGATTTTCTAGTCCTTGGCTCCCAATATTTCACAATAAATGTTTTCTAGTATAGTTCAAACTCTTGTCAGGCTTTCCTATTCAGTGATGAGTTTCAGGTTTTGTATCTCTCTAGGAAATGACAGGGGAAAGCCAAAGGCTGCATCTAGAATCCACATTTGTGCAGTTCTTAATAAGCTTGGTAGAAGAGGTTAGCTCTCTTAGTTAGGATACAATGTGCCTTCATAATTCCTAACACAAGGAATGCTTTATTAAGACCTAAAATTTGTCTTTGTTGAACAGGTCTTGAATAGGTCAGCAAATATATAAATGCTTCATGAACACATGAAGCATTTCCATGATTGGTGAAGTGACATTTATTTAATATATTGAATTGATCTATCTGCCCAACTTATCAAATATCCTGCTTATTAAATGTGCATGACTCCCAGTGACTCTGGGAGAATTATAGAATAACTACAACATTTCTTTCTCTGCTCACTGGGATGTGCTTTGTTCATAATCAGAGAATTCCCAACTGGCTCAGCAGCATCTCTATCACCTCAGACTCCTGAGAGACTTCAAACTACCCTCCAAAGTACTTGGGAACTTCTACTCCTGCACCATAGAAAGCATCCTGATGGGAAATATTACAACCTGGTTTTGGAACAGCATCTTGTAGGACAGATGAGCCCTACAGAGTGTAGTGCAATCAGCTGAGCTCATCATCTGCACCAAGCTCCCTGAACTGCATGCTATCTATGATAAGTGATGCTGGACTACAGCCAACAAGATAGTGAAGGACCTCAGTCATCCCAACAACAAACTGTTCTCGATGATGTGGTCAGGAAAATGATTCCGCTCCCTGAAAGCCAACACAGAAAGACTGAGGAGAAGCTTCTTCCCACAAGCAGTACAGTCCCTAAACCAGGACAACACCCAGGGCTAGAACAGTCATATTCATCCTTCGGATCACTACACAGAATGGACATTGCTGTCAACAACATATATTGGACATTATACTTGACACTGTATATTTACATTGTTTATCCTCTATTCCTCCTCCTCTCAATCCAAGTATACATCCCCTCTCTATCCAAGTATACATTCCTATCTACCCTCTATCTTTCCTACGGTCTATTCTCCCTGCCCCCCTTATTTCTATGGTCAAGGGCGATCGTGTAAAGCATTTCATTGCACATCGTACTGTATACAACTGTGTATGTGACAAATAAAATTTGAATTTGAATTTGTTCTTTAAAGACAATTGTGTGGGAGGAGAGAAAAAGGATAGAAGTAATCTCTAAATGTGTTGTCCACATAGCATTCAATTTCTAACATCAAATGTTGCAGCAAACTGGTCACACATGAGCGCATAAAGTTGCTGGCAAATCCTAACTCTTGAAGCTTAAATCTGTGCTGTCTGCATGCAAGGAATCCATCCAGCACAAACCTTCCAATACTGAAGAAGGTAAATAACATTCCTGCAAAATGCTGAGTTTGACAACAGTTTTCCTTTCTGTGATTTGCCAATTAGCCTTAATCAGTTAATTCATCTCACATGGAACTCACTGATTGCTGCTACAGATTGTCCATATTGTTCTGTGGAAACAAATCAGCTCTTCATAGTTCAGCATCTTTACATTTTTTTTTGGGGGGGGGGCAGTGATGCCCAGAGTTCATGTCAAGGCAGTCCTTACCGTAAAGAAGCGGCAGTGCTAAATTTCAGTTAGAGGGTTTCCTTTGTATATATGTGTTGCATTGCTTAAAAGTCATTGATGAGTATTCCACCAACAAGAGAAAACACAACCTTTTTACAGCAACTTCCTTCTTTTATAACAGCTTCCCACAAATGGAAGTGAAAGAACAGACACTAAAAGTATGTCAGAGCTTCTAGCACATAACTATTGCTATCAATTAGTAATTTATAAACAAAATGCATTACTTTTCATTCAATCGTTGTCTATTTCTATCCAGTTTTCAGTACCATAATAATGAAAAGTCATTATTATGGTACTGTGTAGCTAATGTCAGCCTTGTTATTGTATTTATGTTTTTTACTGGCTGTGCACCACCCCGAGTCCCTAGGGAGAGGGGGCAGTATATAAATCAAATAAAACTCAAACTCAAAACTCAAACTCCCTACTGATTGCAAAATACAAAGTACATTTGGACCCAGTCTTGCAGAAATCCAAAACAAGGGTAATATTTCTCCAAAATTTCAGTGAGGAAATATTTGGCTGAATCCAAGATCACATTACTTAACTCTAAAGGGAAAATAAAAATTAAATGCTTATCCTTCTGGTTTCAATAATTCATCCGACTATTGGAGAGGAATTACTACTCAACAGAATTTAAAAAAAAAACCACCCACGACACCTCAAAACAGTTCTATAAGATTGCTTACAGGATTGTATCAAACTGTATTTCTCAGATTCCCTTGAGGACAGTTCTGAGAGCAATTTCATTTTCCAATCATTTAGTTCTGCACAGTATTGGACACTTTGCCCACATGTTGTTGGTAAAATTCATGCTGAGGGATCCTTGGAACCTGTACCTTCATTATGGAAGCTAATGTTCAGCTCTCCTTTCCTAAATGGAGACACCAGCTCATTTCTACCCAAGCATGGCTTGCGAGTCTTCATTTAATGTATTCTGAAGAAAGCTTGATAGAAGGATTTTCATGCTTAGCTGAGTGGGTGGATAGAGAAATAGGAATCCATCCCAGGAAATGCTGAGGTAGGAAATGCCTGCAGTGGGTTCAAATGAGTAGCAGCACATACTGCTATTCACACATAGGGCCTCGTTGTTTTTTTTAATTTAATAAGGATAATATATTTTAATTTTACATATTGCTTGTGTACTTTTTATAGTGATGGTTTATATGAGTTTCTATCTCAGCAGCTCTCCTCTTGCAGAGGTTAGGATAAAAATGACTGAAGAAGTAATGAAAGGATAAGAGAAGGATGATCTGATATTTCCCCTGTAGCTGTCAAAATTCTCTGGATTGTTGCTGAACCAGAAAGACCAAAAAGTATAAGGAAAGAAAGATGGAAATTAGCCATGGACTACTCAGTTGGACCTCCTGTCCACGAGGAGAAGCAGACAGAGGTGAAAAGAGCAAGTATTATATCTCGTATGCATTGCAGATTCTTCTCCGTCTCTGGGACAGAACCCTTCCTACTTGATAGGCAACAATAAAGGTAAAGATTTCTCTTGTCCAGTCATGTCCGAATCTAGGGCGGCAGTGCTCATCTCTGTTTCTTAGCTGAGGAACCAGTATTGTCCAAAGACATTGGACATATGGCCACCATGGCTATATGCAAAAATTGTGGAACTCCATTATTTATTTTTTTATTTATTTTTCAAAATTTATATACCACCCCCTCTCCCAAGGGACTCGGGGCGGTGCATAGTCAGATAAAAGATACAGATATAACAATTAAAATCTAGTTAAAATTAATTAGATAAAGGCTGATTAAGAATTATAATTAGACAATTAAAATTTGACGTTTATAAAACCAAATTAATTACCTTCCCACCAAAGTGGTACCTATTTATCTACTCACATTTCCATGCGTTCAGACTGCTTAGATGGCAGGATCTGAGACAAATAACGGATGCTCATCCCATTGTGTGGAGTTTGGTTCTTGAACTTGGGCGATCGGCTTGTCAGCTGACAAACTTAGCCTCTTTAACCATTAAGTCATCATATATATGTGGGAAGGTGGCTGAGATCTGAATAAATGGAATTCACCTTTTCTTTCTCAGAAAAAATATGCTCTGTTATGTAATTTCATTGATACAATGGCCCGGGTACTAAAAAAATAACAAAAAACCTGGACTGCAACTTTATGACTTCACCCAGGATCAATAGGAAAACGTACTTATCCATGAATTAATTTCTGCGTGTTGGCTAAATCAAGATAATCATAAATGTAAGATTTTCCTTCATTGGCCAAAACAACAGCCTCTGGGCCCTGTCCGGAGTGTTCCAAGTGAAAGATGGTGGGAGAGCAAGGAATCGGCTGCTTTTTAATAGCTAAACAGGAGGCCAAATTGTTGTTTTTTTCCTCCCTCTAAATATTTTCTTTGTAATGTCCTCTGAACATGCACTGAAAGCAACATCCCTGCAAGCACAAAGTTGGTAACTAATTTAGTTGGACTGCATTGGTTGATTTTATCTGAATTTTGTACGTATGAATGTTGCTTTCCATTGTTTTTCCTATGTTTCAGTTTCCCCTCCAATAAACTCTTTTCTAATATCTAAAGAGTTGGCTTTTTTTTTATTTAATAATGGTATTTTTCAATAAAACCTTTCCCATGGGCAAGATTGCACAGTTCCACAGCAACCCCATCACAAAAGGTAGTTAAATTGTATATTTCTGGCTTTGAGCAAGGAAGATTTAAAGCACCTTCCTTTTAAGTTTTCCCAAGGCTGGGCTGAAGAGAGAAATGCTTGGTAGAAGGGCTAAGCCAGGGGTGGGCAAACTTGGCCATTTTGTGACTTGTGGACTTCAACTCCCAGAATCCCTCAGCCAGCAAAA
>JAEANM010007138.1:0-17990 GCA_017656035.1 Myanophis thanlyinensis
ACCGGTTCTCCAAACTGCTTAGAAAATTTACTACCGGTTCTAGCAAACCTGCTAGAACCTGCTGAATTTCACCTCTGAACAAAAGTAAGCAAAATGGACCAGCATTCAATAATGTAAGAATTGTGCCACAACATAGTATTTTCCTTATTTCTTCTAAGCATAGTTCTTTGCTTTTAAGAAGTACAATAAAGCATAATTTAATTAGTTTAAAAATTAAACTAATGTTTGTTTCAAATAAGGAGCTACTGGTTTCAGGAGGCATGGCTGGCATCTTGGCAGCACAATGCAACTTCTTGGGGCTCCAAGAAGACTCATGCCAAACCCCAGCTGTAGGAGGTCCTAGGGACATAAGTCTCGCTGGAGGCAAGAGGAAGAGGTAGGGCAGAGACTGGAGGATCTAGTGGGGTCGCAAACCCCCAGATCAGTTCAGGAAGCCCTCTGATCCTACAGAAGGGGGCAAAGGCTAATGTAGTCTGACCGACGCTGTGGCAGCCATAGGAAGAAAGGAATTTACAGCAAAAATGGCTTGGTGAGATCTATGTGCTTTAAATGTTTTTCAAAGAGATAATACTTTCAAAGAGAAGAGCCCCTAAGGTGATGAGTGGATAAATGGGAGCCAGGAGAGGAGGTTGGTCGTTTTTCACCTTTGGAAGAGCAGTGAAAAAGAACAGAGAGCCATAACTATCTTTAGATTTAAAACTAAAGTTGTTTGGTGAAGAGAAGAGAAGAAGAATTGGGCTAAATGGGGACTTTGGCACAGTATTCTCCCAAACTAATTGGATTACAGGATTAGTGATTATTAGTGGGGAGGAAGGGGGAAAGAGAAAGGGAAGTGTTTCTCCTCCCCTCTTTCTCTCTTTTTTCTCTCTCCCTCTTTGTAGTGCCTGGAACTTGAGTGAAGAAAATGGCACAATAGCTCCATCTAAAAGCTAGAGAATTGTTTTTTTTCCTTTTTTCTCCCTGTGGAAGAATTGGACTGACCTTCAAAAACAGCTGTTGTTTGTTCTGTCATATTCTTATCTTATAAGGCTACAAAGTTATATAGCCACAATAAGTACTGTTTTGGAAAGTTAGCTATAGAAGTAAGGAGACACAGAGGGATTTTTAGTATAACATGCTAAGGTGGTTTTAAAACAACTTTCTTGAAAATGAGTTTTAGCATACTGACAAATTTTGTCTAAAATACACTCCAGGAGTTTGGTTTCTTTTTACTCTTGCTCTCTGGGGTTATGATTTTTAATTTCCCTTTCTTTTTGGATGAAAATTTTGGCTTTTTTTCCTGTCATATTATTTCTTTTTGGCTATTTGGTATTTTTATGATTTTTTCTTCTTTTGGATTTAACTGGATTACTTTTGTATTCACTTCTTCATTTTAGCCTTTTTTCCTTTTTTTATTTTTGGAAAGAAGAATTGACCTTTTTTCTTTTTTCCTTTCATATATTTGTGTGGTTTTTTCCTTTCTTTCTTATTTACTTTTCCTTTTTCACACTGATGCCTTTTTGCTTCCTTTTGGGATTATGATTCGGTGATACTTACAACAAGATTGGATTATAATTTTTCTTTTTTTTCAAACGGGAGTTTTTTCTCATTGCATGGAGGCTTTTTTCTTTTTCCATTGGATTACAATTGTGATATCTATAAACAAGTTTGGATTATAATTGCTACAGCGATAGCAATTTCCTTGCTCATTGGATATAATTGGAATTTTTCAAATTTAAATTTAAAGAGCTTTATAAAAAAGAGTTGGTTTCTGAAGAACAGATAAAACAATACTTAAAAAAAGTTAAACTAGTAAACTATCAGAAGAAGTTAAATCTATGTTGATAGAGCAGATTAAGATGACAGAACTGATAGAAATAATTAAAAGGCAACAGAATGAAAAACACCGGGACCGGATGGTTTACTGGTAGAACTTTATAAAAGCTTGTAGGACACTTTAGGCCTATATATGTTAAATGTGTTTAATGAAGCTCTTCTAAAAGCAAGAATTCCAGACTCATAGACTGAAGCATATATAACTTTGATACACGAAGAAGGTACAGATGATCGACAAATAAGGAATTACAGACCTATATCCTTGTTGAATGTGGACTATAAAATATATATATCAATAATTGCTGAAAAGGTTTTTAAATGAATTTATACACCCAGACCAAAATAGATTTCTTCCTAAAAGATAGATTAAAAATAATATGAGAACGATTTTAAATGTTTTGGAATATTACAAAGCTCATCCAGGAAGGCAAATGGCTTTGCTTTTCCTGGATGCACAGAAAGCATTTGATAATGCCAATTAGCAATATATGTTCTTAGAATTGGAGGAAATGGATTTTGGACAAAAATTTATTAATATGATTAAGGCAATTTACCACAAACAAACAGCATGAGTTATGGTGAATGGAGATACAACAGAAAAATTTAATATAATGAAAGGAGCAAGGCAAGATTGCCCACTCTCCCCCCTATTGTCTATTTTGACCTTGGAGGTATTGAATAGAAATGTGAGGCAGGAGGACGCTATTGAAGGATTGGAGATTAGAAAGGTACAAACTGCAGGCTTTTGCAGATGATCTGGTTTTTATCTTAGAGAATCCTCAAAAATCAGGACTTAAATTGTTAGAGAAAATAAAGAATATGGAGCAAGGAAAGTGGCTGGTTTGAAAATGAATAGAGAAAAAATTAAAATGTTGGTCAAGAACTTAACTACTATGCAAAAAAAGGTGTTAGTGGATGAAATGGGTATTCAAATAGTGAAAACAGTGAAGTATTTAGGAATTTTCCTAACAACATGATGTGGTACAATTAAGTGAGATAATTATGATAAATTACTACAATCACTTAAAGTAGATATAGAAAAATGGAAATGTTTACAATTATCATTGATGGGCCGAATAGCTGTTATAAAAATGAATATTCTACCAAGGTTACCTATTTCTGATTATACCGATAAAATTGGAGAAAAAATACTTTGAAGTTTTGAATAAGATGATGATGAGTTGTATTTGGCAGGGAAGAGAGCTAGAATAAAATTAAAATTATTACAAGATGCAAAAGGAAGAGGGGTTTTTGGATTACCAGATTTTGAATTGTATTACCAGTCGGTAATACTTACGTGGGTGAAAGAATGGATAGAATTGAGAAACAAGAGATTATTGATTTTGAAGGGTTATGATTTACAACTGGGGTGGCATGCATTTTTATGATATGGGAAGAATAAGATTGATGGATATTTTCAGAGACATTATGTTAGAAATGTGTTATGGTTGATATGGGAGAAAGTGAGACAACAGCATTATGTGAAAACCCCAGTTTGGCTATCTATTATAGAAGCATTTTCACACCCAAATTTGATGAATGCGGGAAATATTGTAAGATATAAAGACATTCTGAATACAAGTGGGGAGCTTAAAACAAAACAAGAATTGAATGCACAAGAAATTGATCTCTCTTGGTACATGCAGATACAAATACATTCTAGATATTTGGAAGACATGATATTAAATGGTTTTATAACGATCCAACAGAATTAGATCAAATACTGAGAGGAACGGATGAAAAGGCAATAAAGAAAATATATAATTATCTATTGAGTAGGCAATTAGGGGTAGAACAAGTAAAAGAACAATGAGAAATTTTGGTCATACAATCAATCTGGATCAGTGGCAGAAACTATGGGATAGAAATTATAAAATAACAATGTCAACAGCATATAAAAAGAACTTATATAAAATGTTTTATAGATGGCATCTGCCTCCAACGAGATTGGCAAAGATGTTTAAGAATAAATTGGCAAAATGTTGGAAATGTCATCAAACGCCCGGGTCCTACTACCATATGTGGTGGACATGCCCAATGGCAATGAAATTTTGGACGAAGATACATACATGGCTAGAAAAAATGATTAAATTACATATAGATTTGAAACCAGAAATTTTTTTATTGGGCATAATACAAAAGAGTTATAGTAAAGAAAATGTTTATTTGATATTACATGTTCTAACAGCAGCGAGAATAGTATTTGCTCAAAATTGGAAATTGGAAGAAGTACCAACAGAGGGGAAAGTGATTAAAAAAATACTGGAGTGTGCAGAAATGGATAGATTGACTATGGAAATAAGAGAAAAAGATATGGAAGAATACAATAAGAGATGGGAAGCCTTTTTTCAATGGCTTGATAATAGAAATAAGAAGTAAGGTTTCCTTTTTTTAATTTTTAGAGTTAAAGAGAATGTAAAATTGTATAGACTATTGAAAAAGAATATATAACTTAGTATGATATATTAAGCTATGATTTTATTGTTATGATGTACTTTGAAAAAGCAAATGTAGATTGTATAAGATTATATTTTTACTCACTCAAGCGGCGCACAAACTGATAGATGATGTGATTGTTTTATAAAATGAAAAATAAAAAAATCTTATATAAAAAAAGCATGGCTATATGTTAAATGTTCTAGCAGGGATTAAAACAACTTGCAACTAAGGGAGATATAGAGCAACCTAGAGACTGACCAGGAGTAACAGTACTGGTTTTGCAATATTAATTGTAGATTACATTGTAGGAATACCATAAATGATTCTGTCTCAAGAACACCTCTTTATTTCATTGACATGGAAAGTGCGCAATTTAAAGCAATGGGTAACACTGTCAAATAATTACATTCCATCTTTTAATGTCACTCAAAATGTAATAAGACTTCAATATGAATAACACCACACAGCATGCAGTACAGTATATTTTGTGTGTTATCTATTCATTTACATGTGTGGTATGGGCATAAATAAGCAATGCACAGTATATATAAACAAACAAGCAACTGCAGTTTCCAAATACAATTATTACAAAAGAAGGAAATGCACAGCAGCTTTGAAGTTTGTTCCTTCCCTTTCTAGTTCTTTCTAGTATTGAGCCACAATATCTGTTCAGGTACCACTAGAAGAGTATAGATTTAGCTCAGGGTTCACCTGTGGAGTTCTTGTTGCTGTCTGAACTTAAGTTTTTTTTGTTTGCAGACCTTTCATTACCTGACTAGGTAACAATCATTATGGATGAGTGTGGGGTTTGCTGCATGTTTATATTTAACTGATTGCCTTGCCTGCTTTAATGGAACATTATTATCCGTGTTTGGATAGGTTTTGTTTCCAGATGCCCTGTCTGATTTCCATACACAAAAATCTATAAAAATTGTTTCACAGACTTACCATATGCAATTTCCCCTTTTTCTTTATTATCTATAGCTTTAAATAGATTTGACACATTAAGGTCTGAAACACCCATGGCGCTCTTCAGGATGGAAGTTAAATCTTGTTCTGTTATACCACCATTTTCTGATCGATACATCTGTAAAATATGGACATCTATTATTTGATGTTCCAGAAAAGAACCGTACTTATTACTAAGTATGAGACACAAAGTAAAATATCAAACTTAGTACCAGAAAACTATATAAGCCTCACTTCATTTCCAAGTATACAAGTTCTTTCTGCCCCTATATGGTGTGAATTTTTTCCTACTAGTTAATATAAACGGTCTAATTGTTTAAGTGCAAATATGCAGTTTCTTTGCACTTAAAAAGTACTGGTGCTATTGACAAAGTACCTTTGTATCATGTTTCCTGCAGATCGGCATGAAGTATCTAGACTGATGGAATAGAAACTGGCAATTGTTGTCCAGATCTGCATTAGTTCTTAGTGAAGCAGTAGACTACAGGGTCCTTCTCAAGTATGTTTTAAGGTGTGCTTTGGGTTCTTTTCTCTTCATTCCCTTCCCAGCAGGCAGGTAAGCAGCTGTCACTGGTTTGGGGAAGAAGCGAGTGGCTGCAAGAGTGGCTGGAGATTTGTCACACAATGTTCCAAATGAGCATCACATGACTGCAGCTGCAAGTCAGCAGGATTGAAGCAACCACAAATTTTCCAAATTTCATTCCCTCAGGAGTTGTATGTCCCAGATTTTGGACACATTCTGTAAGTTAACTCATTTGAAGTATCTTGTTTCAAAAATCATTGTCCTATGAGGTATTGTTTTGCCCAGTGAAAGATTACAGGAATAAGTGTTTTAGTAGTATGTAGATTAATGAAACAATCAGGAAATTGTACCTTAGTTACATGCACAAAAAAAAGGGTGTGTGGAAATAATTGCATTGTTGATTGGACAACCACTTCAGGACAACCACCTTATCATCTATGATGCAACTAAACATAGGCAGATGCCAGAGCTACCCAATGCAGAATCACCAAGAGCCTTCTGTTCCATTAGAGCAAATGTTCTGAGTGTTCTGTATATGGTTCTTTAAAGCCTTCAACAATAGAGACACACCTTCTCTACTATCCCACAAGCTTAGTGTCATGGATTATGCAGAAAAGAAAAGGGAAATCTAGAGAACCTCAAAAGAATTGACCAAATTGCAAAATAATCCTCTCTTTTAAGGAGGTATAGGAAACACATTTCCAAAATGACAGTAGGTTAAGCTAGATTGCTATCAATGAAGGAAAGAAGAGAGCCAATATCCTCAGTATTAACTGAAAGAATCTAGAGTCTGCTTTGCATAGATGGTAGGAAGTTGCAATACAGGTAGTCCTTTTGACTGTAATAGAGCCTGCTCATTATGGTTGGAAGTTGGGAGGACAGTTAAGTGAATCGCCTCCTTTAACAACCTTCTCCATCCCTGCTCTCTCCAATGCATTCATTAAAGAAACATGCATGTCATTAAGTGGACCATGGAGCACCTCAGGTTGAGGGAGAAGCTGAGAGACATAGTATAAAGCTGTGGTGGTGAACCTATGGAATGCGTGCGGGAAGGGCACTCAAAACCATCCTGTGAAAAACACCCAGCATCTCTGGCTCTTCATCCCGTTCTCATGCAGCGATGCGCACTGGCTAGCTGGCTTTTGCATGCGTGATGAAACCTGGAAGCGCAGCATCCCAGTGCGCGTGCATGCTTTGAGAGCCGGCCAGCCTGTGCGTGTGCTCCAACCAACTGTTTGTCGCATGCACATGTGCACCAGGAACCCAGAAGCCCAGCTGGCCAGCTCTGAGCACACATGCGCTGGGACGTTGCGTTCCGGGTTTCGCCATTCTGGCACACATTGCTGCGCAAGAACGGGATAAGGTGGTGCACGTTTTCTGCAGGATGGTTTTGTGTGCCCTTCTGGCACAAAGCCGGCACACAGTGATGTAAAAGGTTCTCCACCACTGGTATAAGCACATGTCCACCTGCCTTAGGCCTCTCCCCACCTCTGAGATACCACATGCTCTGCTTCCTGCCCTTCCACTTTACTGAGATTAGAAAAAGTTACTGTGCCATGTGGCCCAGCAACACAAAGAACTGTCCTTCTTTACTCAGAATTCCTCAACTCCGGAGGTCTTCAAAAGTTAAGCAAGCAATTGGTGATGTGGAGAGGAGTGTGTGTAACCCATTTGGGTTGCAAAGCAGGCCCAGTGCCTATGGGGACCTGGTGAGGCAGGCTGGGGGGCAAATAGCCAGGGTGTGCATTGCTATGTCTCTATAGTCAGTTGTAAGGGTGAACAACTGCAGAGGTGTTGCTCTAGATGTAACTTCGGGGCTAGGTCATATTTTGAGGCGGGGGGGGGGGAATCTGTCATATCTTTAGTTGCTAAATGACCAATTGTAAGTTAAGAACTATCTGTAAGTTGTAAGTTCTTATAACAAAAAACTAAGAGGAATTGAGGATGTAAGAGGAAATTAATGTAAGAGTAAATGAACCTTTAATTCATGTAAAAAATACGAACTTCTCAACATTTTTGAAACGACTCACAGTTAAAGTATAAAATAACCTAATAAATGTTGTGTTTGAGTTTCTTATTTTTTTATTTCACAGCTACCCTGTAAGTGCCTCTTACAAAAGACATCAGCTAGCAAAGTACAATATAAAGGATTGCATGTGGCATTGCACGTATGATGTCAACTCATATATGCCACTTGGTACTATTTTTTTAAATGCATATTTAAAGCAGAAATATAAACAATAGACAGACGTTTGTTCTATAATGTTGACAAAGTTGTGCTACTTAGTGGGAACTCCCTGCCATATGCTAACCTGTTCCAGGAGGTCTGTTACACATCTCAGTTTTGGTTGTGATATAGCATCATATAAAATAATGGACCATAATAAGGATCAGATGGAAAGAGCGATAAAAGCAAGTGGATGGATACCAAGCAGCCTAGCAGATACGTTATACAGGCGTATTTCCTGACAAAAGGCTCACAGGTGTAAAAGCTGCTCTGGTAGAATAGCTTATGAATATGAGAGAAAGAAGTAGGTCTGCTAACTGAGAAAACCAGGGTAATAAATACTATGTGGAAACTGACAATCCTACTCAAGACTCATTATTACACAAAAATGCTTTATATTTCACAAAAATATCTAGCATAGCCCTGTGCACTAGTTTTGGATTCATGGATCAGCCATGTCTGGAAATTTACTATTTTTAGTTTTTGACAGGGTTGAAGTTTTTGGATGAAATAAGTTTAAATTTGAGCTTCCTCCTGGATTTATGACCCTTCTTTGAAGATCAAGTAGCAACCATGACCTAGAGGGCTTTTGCGCAGTTTCCTCTTTTGTAGCATTTTTTGCCTTTTTCTGAATTGCTTATAGTCACTTCTCATTTGGACTATTGCAATGTGTTTTATGTAGCCTGAAAACTACTCAGAAAAAATAGCTGATTCACAATACAGTTCCACGAGTAGTTATATGACACCATGTGACATCTCTACTGTGCAAAATATTTGATTTCTCAGATAATTGAATTCATGAGTGAACATCTACCAAGACAGCAGTAGTAGTCTGTCAGGTAAACAAACAGTAAGAGAATATAAAGAAGCTGGGAGATGCCAAAATACACTTCTTAAAATCTGAAAATTAACTAAATAGAACAGAGAAGGCAATACAGAGATATAAAGCACTAGAGATTATAAGCTAATATCCTAGTTAATGGCGTTGCAAAGCACTGGAATCACAGAAATTCAAGCAGGAGCTCCAGAACAGAAATGAGGAAATGTTAGGAAAAACAAGATGCAATAGTAGTAGAAAGAAAAAGAGGAATAAGACAAGATAGAAATGAATAAACAGGAAAATGTGATCAATAATGGCCAAAAGGAAATAGAGATGGGGATTATTTCTCATTATGGGCTGCTACAGAGATTAAAAAAAGGAACCAATTTGTTTGATATATCTCTTGATATAGAAATGCACATTAGGGAGTGTAATTATGCCCCAAAGCTCAGCTTTAAAATATTGTGGACTGAAGTTCTGTCTAGATACAAAGACATGTGTGTTATGCAAAGGAAAAACAACCTTCTCATTTTGCTTGCACAGACAAAAACGGCATCATGTTTCTACAGTCCAGATTGCTGTTATGATTTGCAGCAGATGGTAAAGTCAGTAGTGAGTTCCAGATATAATGATGGGGTAGTGTTTGACCTAATATCTACCTATATTGCAACAAAGCCCTTGGTTTTTAAATAGCCATTAATTAAGCATTTTAAATAAAAAAATGTACTTGCCTTAAAAGCCAACTGCATTGTTTGCAATGTTTTAGAAGGTCTACAAACTACTGACAAAGCTGTTACATATTCTCGTATGTCAATCAGGCCATCTTCCTTCTGTTAAAAAAATAAAGAAACATGCATGAATTCATATCTAGAGAATATATGAAAATCTCTGCACTTACAAATTCCATAAAACTGGGATTAATGCAACTGCTATTTAGATGGGGGCAAATCCTTGTGAATTTCTGAAAATCTTAAATCATAAATTTCTGTTTTCTTTATCAGAATGAGAACTTAGAAAGTTTGAAGAGTGTATTTATTTATGCTTTAACTTTTCAGCAACCTATCCCTTAAAAATGTGGTTATGTAAAGAAATATAGGGCAAGTTGATTAGCACATCTGTGCAATTTTTTACTACAGAGTGAAAAATTTACCAGCTGAAGGATGCAATTGTCTCCACAAAATATATGTAACATGATTAGTACTGGTAGGTGGAGTCACATCATACCCACAGCCATTTCCTATTTCCAAATACAGGAAGTCCTCAACTTACAACCACAATTGACCCCAAAATTTGTTAAGTGAGTGTTGCCCCATTTTATGACTTTTCTTGCCATAGTTATTAAGTGAATTTTTTCCCCATTGACTTTGCTTATCAGAATGTTGCAAAAGGTGATCAAATGATCCCAGGACATTGCAGCCTTTATAAATGTGAGTCAGTTGTCAAACATCCAAATGTAAATCACATGACCAAGGGAATGCTGCAACAGTTATAAGTGTAAAAAATGATCATAAGTCACTTTTTTTAGTGCTCTGAACAGTAACTAAGTGAACTGTTGTAATTCAAGGACTATCTGTACAGTTTGTCTCACATGTAAGTACAGGTAGTTTTCCACTTACAACTAATCACTTAACAACTGTTTGAAGTTGAAGTGGACTTTAGACTTTAGAAAGGCTACCTACCACTCATCCTCAAACTTATAACTACTAAACCGCTCCCACAATTGTATTTCGGGCATTTGGTATTTATAACTGGTTGCAGTGATTTGCAATGATTCTGCTGTTTTCTGGCAGAAAATGGCAAAAAATGCCCATTGTGTATGCTGGATTTACTTAGTGACTAGGTAATTCACTTGACAACCTTGATATCTTGCTTTATGACCAGTATAAAAATTGGATGTAAAATCGAGATCAGTCATGTGGTCGTTTAACTTATAAGTGAAACAGTTCATGACTAGAATCCTGGGCACCATTGTGGTCATAAGTCAAGGACCATCTGTACATTCATTCTCACTCATTAACTAAATCATATATAGATTAGGAAGGGGAGGAAGAGGCTTCAGTCTTGCCACTGAAGAAGGAAGATGGCTATTTCTAACTGCTTTTAGTAACAATAAACGATCTCTATTAATGATCTGATTGTTGATCAGCTGAACACTGTGGAAAAATTAGCATGGCTTCCAGGGTGTGAATAAAATGATCAGGGGTGACAAATTACTTTTTCGTACAGTGTCAAAGCAAAGTTATTTCCTCCTCCAGCAACTGTGTGACACCACCTCTTTCCATTTTCTTTGGGCGCATGAGATTTTACCAACAGTAACATTTTCTACTATACAATAATTTTTGTGTTATATTTCTGGTGATAATGAATTCTTACCTCTTCAAAAAGCGCAAACATATTTTCTAACATATCTGAAACGTGGATTTTCAAATACTCTGCAAATTCCTTGAGAGTGACTTTTTTGTTTTTCAGTTTCCTAGCTCTTTCTGAGTATGAATCAAGTTCTTTTTCAAGTTTTTCTGGCTTTAACCTTAAAATGGTAAGGAAAACAAAGTATTACCTTTTGAAAACAATTAAGCAAAAAAAAAAAAAAGAGAGAGACTCCTCTCTATTTTTTATATCAGCCCAGAAACACATAAAAATGAAAAACTTAGTTTCAATTGAAACCAATTAGGAAAAAACCCCTTGATTTCAGTTAAAATTAATTTTCAACTAAACAATTTATGTTCTCCTATCAAAATACCAGATCAAGGCTGTACATTCTTTTCTTCCTGCAATAGTTTTAGCAGAGAAAATATTTTTTCCAACATAAATTTTTACATTTATAGTAAATGCTGTATATTTCTATACAGCCATAAAAAATCTCTTTAATGATATACTAAATCAGCTACTTTTTTAAAAAATCACACATCAAATCACTTTTTTCTTTGCATTTAAGAGCATGAAGAAAATAAGGCTGGTCTTTCCTTTCGGTCTGAACCAAAAGCTACTTAAAGAACTCAGGAAAGCAGCAACATGCATTTTATAATCAGTTTGTCACACTTTTCTGAACAGTTAAAATCTTTTTTTTTTTTTGTTAAAAATAGTTGTATATTATTATGTATTGATAATTTACTTACCCAAGATTTCTTACAAGTTTTGCAAATTCTAAAAGACAGGTATTTGACGGGAGATGGAGTTGTCCTTCGGCCAAAGCCAGCTGGCAATCCTCAAAAGTATAGTCTGTTACTGAAATTCCTAAAGCCCTTAAATAGACAAAAATATGTACATGTGTACATATATACTTCACACACACAGTTTCATTAAGCATCTATTTGATGCATATGTAGTTCAAAAGTTCAGTCATGGCATAGCATGGCAGTACAAGTGAGAGAAGTTTTCTTGTTTTACAAACCTTTTAGATATTAGAAGTGGATTAGAACTCCATTTCTCGCAATTTCCAAATTGCACTTTAATTTATAACTGCAGCACAGTGGATTGCCATATTTGGTTGTTTTGTAATTTCTGTCTTCTTTGTCCAATCAGATCCAAGAAATGGTTAATCAGGGTGCTGCCTTAGCATCTTGCATGTGTACATTTCCACAGGATTCAATACTGGGGCCATTCCAATTTAATATCCAAGTCAGGGTTTGGCAGCTTGATTTTCTGATCCCAGCAAAACCATGCAATGAGTATTGTAAAACCATTTCCCCATTGCAAGATTTTGGTTACTTCCTAAAGTATATTAGTTATTTATAGAGGTAGTTAGGAGTTAAGTGTCCTGAAGTGTCTGACAATACTCATTTCTATATTTATCAAACACTCGGGTGATGTATCTATTCTCAGTCAGTACTTGGAAACTATAATCAGATGGATAAGGATTAACAGATTGAAACTAAATCCACTGCAAGTGAGATTCGACAGTAAAATATTCTCAGGTTCTAGAAGGCACACAGGTCTTCCTACAACTGATGTGTTTGTTATTTCCCTAACAAAATGGGTTTAAAAGGAAGATTTTAAATATAGAATAGCAATTTTATAAAGTAGCTGTAATCCACAGAACTCTTTTTCAGTCATGCGTGATAGCAATAACAATAGTGCTTCAACTTATGTACCACTTCACAGTGCCTTACAGCACTCTCTGAGTGATTTACAATGTCAGCATATTGCCCCCAACAATCTGGGTCCTCATTTTACCAAACTCAGAAGGATGAAAGGCTGAGTCAACCTTGAGTCAGCCAGGATCAAACTCCTGGCTGTGGGAAGAGTCAGTCAGCCTGCAATACTGCATTCTAACTATTGCGCCACCAGGGCTCATGATGTAGAGTTTCTATTTTTTCTTGAATAGAAACCTTTGCAGTGTTAATTTTCATTTCTCAAAAAAAAAAAAAAAATCATGCTTGACTATTAAAATACATTTTCTTTGGTGGGACAAAGATTCTGACATTTCAGTAACTGAAAAAAGTTATCTGCAAGTATTTAGACAGATTTTTAATATATTACCTAGTAAAATGTCTCTGAATTAATACTATAAAAACATTTTACTCCTAGGTATGTGCTTGAGGAGTACCTCTTTTTACTGGACTTTCTTTATCAGCCTTCTTCTTCTCAGCTTCTAGTCTGAACATGATGTTTACATGACATATAAACTATTAATGAGACAGAGGACCTTAACAACAAGAACTCTGACACTGTGGGAGAAATAAACCCTTATTTGCAGTTTTTCACAACCATTTTATTTTAGTAATATAGCATATAACCCATAGTTCCTCTCTTTCCTTATTACAAACATGCAAATATTTAATTAGGTCTTTGGTTGCCTCTACAATGTTCCTAATTTATTTTTGTTTATTTGAAACACAGCAGTAATTATTTCCTACCACTAACATTTTTACTCTTTTGACATCATGGCACAGAAAAAATATTTTTCTTGCAATATTTCATATACAAGCAAAAGTATTGTTACTATTTGAAACTATGCAGTCATTGTGCTATTTGAAATCTTAGTTTACTCACTCTGCCATTACATGCCTCACATTGTTCGCATATAAAGATGGGTTTTTCTTTTCTTCTTCAGAAGGTATATACACAGGTAGGAACTATACATAGGAAAATAAATTTTAATGCACAGTCATCATCACATTACACAAATACTGGTGTTTTGAAGATGAACAAATGTTATGCGAACACACATTTAAAATCAGGAATAAAAAAACCCCAACAATCTAAAGCCTGAATAGTTACTATTGAGAAGAAATACAAGCATGGCAAGTATGTGGTTTTCATTTCCTGTATTAGCATGTTCTAAGAACAAATGTAACCCTTCAGAAAGCAAATGACTATTTTTGATCAAATTATGTCTCTATCTTTGTATTTAGATTTCCTGTCACTGCAATTATTCCATTTTTCCCATCATTCAAGCTTTTAAACTGAGAAAACCCTTTTTATTTAAAAGAGCACTCAGATGTGACATGAATTTCTTTCCTGCCTCTGGGTATACCACTTTAAGATACACACTTACATACAAAATCAAGCAAAAGAGGCAAAAAACCAAAACATTCCCTAAATACAAGTCAAAATAATATTATCGTGTTTGCAATAATGGTGAATATCTGTAACTTGGCTATAGGATGAGGGTGGAGGTTCATTCTCTGAGCTTGTGGGTTGGTTTTCCAACATTTTGTTACCAGACTAGGTAACATATTCAGCAGAATTTAGGGGGATATCTGTGTTTGTATGTTCTTCTCTGCTTATAAGGGCTTCTGACCCTCCACCAACCCCTCCAATCAGTACTTCACCTACCAATGCCATCACCTGATATGACCATCACCTGACATGTCCTCCCCATCACAAGATCCATTGACCACGCAAAACTCTTATAAGCAGAACACTGACAAATGAACCTCCAGCCTCAATATTATCATGTATCAAATCCCTGACAAACTAATTTGTTTCTGCATATCTAAAGCCAGTAGAGTTGGTATCCCTCTGGAAATCCATAGTTAGATACTGCTATAGAAAATACTTTCTCTCATGTACTCATCAGTTGAATTCCTTTTTATGGGACATACACTAGGAAACATACAACATGAACTCTAAGAAACATGTAAATGTGTCCAAGCTCATGGCAATAGATGAACAACAGGTATTTTGATCCAAGGCAATTTAGGCTTAATTCTTAATAATAGTTGATTCAAGACTGGTCATAAATAATTTCTAAAAGAAACTTCTGCCTGCCAAATGTTATAGATGCTAAAGTTGCTGATCACTTTTCAAAGACAACCCTAGGGTGAATATTGTAATTAAGTCATGGATCACTTTGGCTTGATATTTTCCTCTCAAGAAATATAACTGCAAATGTAATGTAACTGGACAATGTTATTCTGAATATAATAGTTGTCTGATCCTTCAAGATAAATACAGCATCTAAGAACAAGAGACATCCTACAATAATGACTCAAATCCAATATCAGTTAAACATTTCAGAATATGACTTTGTTACTGCTTAAGCTGAACTTAGATTGGAAAGCTTTTCATCATAAACTTTTCATCCAAAATCATTGTAATCAAGAAAGCCACCATTTTCACTCCTCTTAAGTTCTTATTTATAAACAAAGATTAGAAAATTAGCTAAGTAGTAATATTCAAGAGGGCTCCTTTGACAAAGATCTCAAAAATATTACTTTAAGAATGGATGGAACAGTCTTTTTTAAAAAATAAGCTATTACAAAACTCATTTCCCCAGTGGCCTTCTCTTGTCAGCCAGAAAGATTATGTTAAGTATCAAACATCTACTGGCCTCATTTCTTTAAACATCTTGTACTCCTCCAAATAGTTTACTTATCAAAATTAGCTAAAGGATTGTTTCAGTTGCCTTTCCAATATCTATCCAAAATGCAGAGGCGAAGTTGAAGTAATTCAAAGTACCGTAATTTCCTTAACAATATTCTTTAAAAATTATAATAGTGATTTTTTTCCTTATTATCTTAGATTCAAAATATAATAGACATCTCAAATAACTCAAGTGAAAATTTGCAGATACATTGGAGACACAGAAGAATATCTCCACTATCTTACTATCAGTCTAAATTGTCATATATGCTAAGAATAGCTATACAGAAAGTTCAGAAATTGCTAATATTCTTCAAATTACAATGTAATTTGTTATGAATTATTTAGTGAAGAACTAAAAATATTTAATATATAATAATTAACTATTTTAAAAGGTATATTCTACGTAAAAAACACAACATTTTGTAAATAATATATGCATGTTATAGGGACTGCACTATAATAAAATAATAAAGCAGAATATCAGGAAATTTTCTTTGAGAAAATTCAAAAGCAATTATTCTTTGTGAGAATGATTAAGTTCTGCAGTAAAAGAAAGTCAAACAAAATTCACTACTTTTATATTTTGGTCTTAAGAATTTTAAACAATTCAGGGATAAAAGAAAAATTAAAATGCCATTAATTAAAGGTGTAATGACAAAATGATATTAATAAAAGGTATCTTTAGATAGACAATAATCTTAGTTACAAATACACAGTTTTACCAAGAATATGATTTAGATTCCATTAGAATGGGAGGTATGTTTATTTATAATATATATGACAATGTTTCAATTTATTATATCTTAATGTTATTAATAAACTTACATCTTAAACAGATATGAATAATTAATATTTAGATCCTGTTAAAGATGTCATTCCCTCCTGTATTTTCTATACAGATCAGTAAAAGCTAAGCATCATTATGATTAAATTTGTACTGTATTGAAGTAAGAGTGTATTAATAGAGACATGTTGCTTTATATTTTGACAGAAAAATTTGTTTGATTTTCATGAAAGGAAATATTCCTTGAAAATAACTCTATTAGATACTGAAGAAGACACATGTCTAAGGAAAGTCTGACAGAAGAAAGCCAAATGTTAAATGTAAAGCTTGGCTTAGCTAAAATAGTGTTAACTTTATTAAGTAAGAATTCATCCCTGACAACAAAGCTCTTCAGTTGTCTACCCCATCCATGGATCAGCTTCATATCTGATTATTTAGGTTGGTTTAATTACTCC
The DNA here is from genome assembly GCA_017656035.1 of Myanophis thanlyinensis. Classification (NCBI taxonomy): domain Eukaryota; kingdom Metazoa; phylum Chordata; class Lepidosauria; order Squamata; family Homalopsidae; genus Myanophis; species Myanophis thanlyinensis. Next base: position 16,843 of record JAEANM010007138.1, read on the forward strand.
TTTGAAGGTGAGTAAAAATATTTATTATACAAAAAAGTCATAAATCCCCATTATGATGTTATACCACACATAACCGCAAAAAGAACATCACTGAAAGGGAGTTCTGGGATTTTTTAAAATTTCTGTCTTCCAATATCTATGCAGTAAAGTGCAGATTAATTACACGTGTTATTATACTTACCTCTATTTCCACAAAATTATGAAACTGACATAAGGTAAGCCACAGAATTGTCAACCTTAAGGATAGAAGAATAGAATAGATTAAAATTTTAATGTCATTTTAAATGTATACTAATCAGCACACATTAAAATGAAATTTTGTTGTATTCAGCTCTCAAAAGACAAACATTATGCATATGCACATATACCTACACATATGACACACAGAAACATCAATCTAGTTCAAAAAAGGAACCCTGCACATTTATAAGATGGATGGCATAAGGAACAATGCTATTACAGAATTTAGTATTTCCCGCTATAAAATCTCTTCCCAGAGGGGAGCAACAGAAACAGACGGTGAAGTGGGTGTGTGGGGTCTCTAACAATACTTCGAGCTTTAAGCACATAATGCTTATAAGTAGTATCCTGAATAACAGGAAATGAGCTTCCTATAGTCTTCTCGGCTGTCCTTATCACTCTCTGTATGGACCTTCTATCTGAGGCACTGCTGCCTCCAAACCAAACAGTGAAGAAGTTTGTTAAAACAGTCTCAATGGTGCCTTTGTAAAAAGTGGCCAGGACAGAAGGAGAAAGATGTGCTCTCCTCATCCAATGCAGGAAATGCAAACATTGGTTTGCACCCTTCACTAAAGATGAAAAAAATCTTGTCATTTGACAAGTTCATATACTATGATCAGTTCTGTTGTTAACATTAACATTTTTGAGCTTGAAACAACTAGTGCTCCAAAGTTTTTGTGTTTTGTCTATTCTGGAAACAAAACTCGAGACCTTTCAAATATATGGGCTCTTTTATGTCTCATGATTGTTACATTTTATGACACATTATTAGGTTACTTTTTTTCTACCCTAGCAAATGCACCAATCGGCACCTAATGCTATTGGTTTAGATCAGGGGTGGGCAATTATGGCTCCTTCATAACTCGTGGACTTCAACTCCCAGAATTCCTGAGCCAGCATGGCTGGCT
>JAEANM010007139.1:4370-17989 GCA_017656035.1 Myanophis thanlyinensis
CTAATACAGTAAATATTGGTAGATATAATTTCCATAAGCCAAAGCTCTTTGGGATCTTCAGTCTTTTTAAGAATGTATTGGGGTTTTGGAACCAAGCCAGTCAAGGTAGATTTTTATTTGAATGGCAGACTACCAGAGAATGCCAGAGATAGGCTACATTGAGAAATGGGAAAAAAATTATAGGTAGTCCTTGTTTAGCAACTGTCTCATTTGGCAACCATTCAAAGCATGCAAAGATGATTTGCATGGCTGCTAAATAAGACAGTTGCTAAACAAGGAGCTATGATGGTGATAAAAATTGTAGACAATCCTTGCATTTACAACCTTTGCAGGTCTGTAAAGCAAAGGAAAGCTGAAGTTAAGATTGTAATGGCATTTGTTCCATTTAGCAACTACATCACTTAAAGACCAGATCATTGGTGTCTACTGTGGTCATGGAACAAAGAACACCTGTAGCCAAAAAAGTAACAACTCATTTCTATATTGTTGCCAGGAAAATTACTTGAATGCATTCAGGAAGGATTATTTTGACTTTCTCTTTTCAAAAAGAATTGCTTGCCACCTTATTACACTGACTGTCCATCCAAGAGGATACTGGACTTTTCTTTCCCGTTTTTTTATTCAGTTCTATTTTTTCCACTGATCCCCAGTTGAACACTACTGATGCTTTATTTCCAATGCCCAGAATCGCTCTTCAATTGATTCTTTCAGATAAAATGCACTTGGTCCAACATACCACAATCAGAAACATTGTGTCAAAAAAGGGAGCAAAATAAATAGGATGTTTATTTTAACGAAATAAATATTGTAACGAAGCTACCGATTGCCATTTCAAATGCCTTGGTTAAAAATAACATCTAAAAGGGCCCTGCTAAAGAGATCATCAAAAATGCTGGACTATAATTTATTTCATCTGGGTGACACATGGCTGACATCAAGGGAAGTTCCTGACTATCAAAAGAAACGTGGGAAACACCAACATGGCCCCATTGGGGGATTTTTCCGTCAAGGAGAACCTGGCAGGAGGCTTCAGTTCCCGTCCTATCCACACATTGCAATTACAGGTAGTCCTCAACTTACGACCACAATTGATCCCAAGGTTTATGTTCCTACGTGAGACATTTGTTGAGTTTTGCTCTATTTTAAATCATCTTCTTTTTTTTTGCCAGTTGTGAAGTGAATCACTGCAGGTGTTTAGTCTGTAACACTTAAGTGAACCTTTCCCATTTACTTTGCTTATCAGAAGGTTGCAAAAGGAGATCACATAACCCCAGGATCCTGCAACTGTCATAAAATGCATGTCAGTTGCCAATTTTGATCACCTGACCTTGGGGATGCTGAAATGGTCATAAGTATAAAAGACGGTCATCAGTTGCTTTTTTTCAGTGCCGGTCTCTAATGAACTGTTATAAGTCGAGGAACAGGGACCCCCGACTCAAACGATCTTGTGCTGAAGTCAGTACCAACCGAATTTACTCCCTTAGGAAGAGTGCAGGGCGCTTCGTCCTTCAGATTTCTGAAAAAGGGAAAAGATTGCAAAAAGGAAAAAACAGAAAAGGCTGGCGGGAAAAAAAGGCAGCTGCACCACGGCTTTTCTTCCCCGCCCCCAAGCGGCTGAAGGGAAAGAAAATAAAAAAAAAAAGGGGGGGGGGAGAGAGGCTCAGGGCCACTATCTTCTCCCCGCGCAGGGCTTGCTCTTTCTCTCGGGCCGTCTGGCCAACATGGCCACGCATGTTTTTCTCACGGGACCCCCAGGTAACTCCTGTCTCTCCGCCTAGCGAGAACGTAGGAAATAACGGGCGAGCGCATGGCCCATAGCGGGGAAGAGCTGGGAGAGAAAGAGAGGCCTTTCCGGGGCCGCCGGGCTTTGCTTCGCCACGCGGGTAGCGATGACCCGTAGAGGAGCAAGTCGGCGGTCCCGGAGAAGAGCCGGCAAGACACACTTGCAGATTTCGCTTTCGCAGCGCTTTATTTCCGGCTATGATTGGTTGGGTGGAGAGAGAGAGAGGTTTTCTTCCGAGTTAAAATGCATCAGAGGATCAGTTTGTCATTTTGCACGGCAGGAGTTTTTGCTCCCGATTGCGAGCCGCACCAATCCCGAGCTCTTTTTGTAGGTCAGATTGGTAAACACGGTGGAGAGCTGATTTTTGGAGTGAATGAGGTTTACATGGCGGGCCTACAGCACCATTTCTTATTAGTTACTTGCAGGTCACTTGTCCTTTATAGAATATGTGTGTGTGTGTATAGAGTAGACAGACATTTGTCCCTTAATAGAACTTATCCCTTATAGAAGTGTGTGTATAGACAGGCAGGCAGGCAGGCAGGCAACCGGTTCTATAGTTTACAATTGAAGACTTTCAGGAATCTATTCCAGGGACAGAATGAATGAATATATTGATAGAATTATATAGGATGACAGCAGCTTGGAGTGGAGATTATATTAATAAGAAAAAGCTTTTATTGGGTACTGTTTGTAGTAAGTGGAAATTAAGATGAAATCCCTTCTTAATTCCCTCTGGAGAAGGTCTTTATGAGACAGCAGCCGCAAAATTCTCTGGAAGGATGTTGTATTTCTGTTGCTGGCCTTAAGAAATTGATGTATGGGAATGCCTGGCCAAAATGGCAGTAGATTTCTCTTCAGTGTACTGTAACTCAGTTCACTGCTTGTAGAAAGGCTCAAATGTGACAATGGGTCTCCAGTTCCCAATATTAACTACCGAACACACCCTTCATTGATGCAAAGGAGGAATGACCCCCTCCCTTCCAGTAATATAGGATCTGCCACGATCTTGTGTGTTTGTTTATTCATGTACAAGTTCCTACTTTGAGTATTTTGTAATCTGGAACAGGTACATTTTGACACAGGAGTTAAAGTGTTGGACTAGGGCTGAGGAGGCCTGTGTTCAAATCCAGCTTCACAAGGGAAGATGGGATAGCTATTCTTCCCTACCACCCATTTCGCAAGATTATGTACCAAGTTTGACATAGGAGTTAAAGTGTTGGACTAGGGCTGAGGAGGCCTGTGTTCAAATCCAGCTTCACAAGGGAAGATGAGATAGCTATTCTTCCCTACCACCCACTTCGCAAGATTATGTACCAAGTTTGACATAGGAGTTGAAGTGTTGGACTAGGGTTGAGGAGGCCTGTATTCAAGGGAGGGTCCATACATCCTTGCTTTGAGGTCCTGGAAAAAAGGTAGGATAAAATTCAAATAGGAAATGAATAAAGCAGGACATATCTGTGAATAAGCAGAGAAATGATATAATTAATCCAATTACACACATTTGCTTGGCTCCTGTAAGTTAAGGTTTGTCATCTCCGAGGTACATTGTACCTGCAGGGCCTCAAATGTGAACTGTGCTCTTAATGATTCTGCCTATTTTTTCCTTGGGAAAAGCAAGAGGCGAGAATGGCATTTGCTGGCAGCAAACACAACTGTTCTCAATACAGTTGCAGAGGGAAAGTGCTTTTCTCTTTGAGTTGACAAGCCGGAGAGTTTACTCCCATTTCACATTCCTAGGTGGACAAGTTACTATCTGGAGACTGATGTTCTTTTTAAGCCTGCTACCTGGTCTTGTCTGGTACACTCTGGCTGATAAAGAATCAACTCAAGTCTGGTCTTCTGAATAGAGTAAGGGATTAAGATAAAGGAACTAGAAGGGTCTTAAATTTCCCTGAAAAAGGAGCATTTTGGAGAGGGATTTAGGAGTAACAAAGAACAAGGCTCATGGAGATGTTTTTGTGGACCTATCAGGTAATATACTAGGGTTTCAGATCTGACCTGCAAAATGTCAACAAAAAAACAGCAAAACTTCAGTTCTTTGCTGCAATCAACTGGTTATCTGGAGTTTTGCAGAGCAGATATGGTAGTCTTAATTAGTCCCAGCTACGGAAAATTAGTGGAGGCATTCCAGAAGGACTTGAAAATTATAGAACATTTTGAGAGGAGAAAGCCAGTTGGATCTTCTACTCTATGACTTCCTTTGTATGATACATCTGATCCCTTTTGCTGATAAATAACTCACCTCCATAGACTGAAAGCACATAAATCAGAATAACTGAGTGATATTGTATCTTTCTAGTTGGTGGCTTTCACTTCCTTTCCCAGTTCCTTGTTTTTTTGCCAGAGAAATTGCGGTGACATCTCCATAAGTCCCTGTTGTTTTTCACACACATATATACAGATAGTAAACCTAGGTGGAGAAATAAAAACCAAGCTAACTCCACAGAAGGGATGTTTGTAGAAATCCAATTTTTGTAGTATAAAAAGTAAACTGGACGATCTTAAGGACTATATTCAACTCTCTTAGAATTAATCAGCTGGCCCAGTTTTCCTGTTCACGAGACAGATTGCCCCGACACATTTAACGTGTTATGTGAATGGGATGCATATTTTTTGGCATTAGAAGCAAAAGAGCAGTCTGAATGACCACACTGAATTAGCCAGGTAAAAACAAGGAGTCAAATAGTCATAAAATAATATTTGCTTTGTTTTATATATATATATACTATTGAACATGAGGCTTAACGTGATGATTTTTGCTGTAGGAATTGGAAAAACAACATTGATTCGGAAAGCTGCTGAAATTTTGAAATCATCTGCTATCCCCATTGATGGATTTTACACAGAGGAAGTGAGAGAAAGTGGCCGGAGAACAGGATTTGATGTTGTTACTTTGAATGGAAAAAGAGGAATTTTATCTAGAGTTGGGTAATGAACTTTTAAAATATATTTTCTGGCACTACTTAAAAAAAAAAAAAACTCAGTGGAATGCTTATGGTATGTAGGGGCCCTTATGGTTCACAAATACGAAGAGCAGAAATTTCTGAAGTGGCAGATAAGATTGTAAAATTATCATGTGATGACTATTAGGTTAATACTTAAGTTGGCTTTAACTTATGGGTAAGAAATTAGCCCATAACTAAATATTGTGTAAACTTTTGTGATATGTAGGAGGGACATATTAGCACCACACCATAATAATGTGCAGTGCTAATGGCTGGAGAAATTAGCAAAATAGTCTCAATTAAAAATTATGTTACATATTTGGAACAATTGAAAGGCAGTCTCCACTCTGGTCTGTCATCTCAAAGCCATTATGTCTCTGAATACCACTTGCTCCTTCAAACTGCATTTTGTGGCTCTGTTTTTATGTTTTATTACATAGATTGGGATATTAGTGGCCATCTGGATCACTTAAGAAAGGTGAGGAAACATTAGAAGGAGAAGAGACATGGCAACCAGATTGGAAGCTTTAATACTAACACAATTAAAACCATACATGTAAATATATTCCATATTGTTTTATTGTCTGTTTTTCCCCTGAAGATCATTATTGTGTTTTGAAACATATAAGGCTTTTGATTTACTCATAGTTTTGATTCTCTATAGTTGGTCAGATAAATATTTGGCTGTATGTATTTTCCTTATGTAGTTCTGGTCATTCAGCAGCAAGGCATGAATATCGCGTTGGCCAATATGTTGTAGATCTAGCTTCATTTGAACAGTTGGCTCTTCCTTTGTTAAGAAACGTAAGTTACATAGTAGAACTGTATGTTTTCTTGAATAATGTATGTGTTTTCATGAAAATGCATAGGCTGTATTTTATAGGGCTTTAAATTTGCATATAAAAAGTGGTGGGTCTCAAAATAATGTGATCATGTTTATTCTTGGAGGTTTTCATTTCACACATTTGTGGATATTTATTTACTGACAGAAGAACTTTGTGATCATGAATTTAAAGACTTGTAAATGAACATCTTTATTTCTTTGAATCTCTCATGGTAATAAAAGAGTCATAACAAGGTGGTCTCATAAGTAAGATACATTACAGAAAACAAGTGCCAATATAGCCCTTGGCTGGCCTTTAGCAGCTGATGTTTCCAATGTAGGTTTACAAATATTGATGCAAATGGTACTTCAACTAATACGGCAGTTTACTGTCTTATAGATAAATACTTTAAATTTAGCTCAGACTCTTCAAATTATTTGAACCTCAAATATGAACGTCTCCTGATAGTATCTAAAAATTTGAATCCAACTTGGTAACAACACTTTGATAATTTTGGCTGTTTTTGAAAAGCAAAACAGCATTGGTTTTGATTCATAAGAAAGTTCTACAGAAATGACCTAAATGGAGAAGTTGAAAAAAAGAACCAGAAAGCGGCAGTGACAAATTTCTTCTGTCTTGTTGCAAAGAAAAACACAAGATTATGTTCATGAAGAATGAGGTAAATTTCTCTTAAAATGTTAGCCCTTCAAGGCAGGTCAGTTCAAGAGAGAGACACCATGGGAACTTCCCTATTGTTATAGGGAAAAATAACAGAATTATGAAAGCCTGGTAACATTTCCCTCTGCTTATGCCAGAATTAAAGCCAGATTATTTTGTGCCTTTTTCTCATGCTTCCTCCTTTTTGAGGCCTACATTGTTGTTTACATTCTCTTTTCTTATCTTTGATCAGTTGTGGTAACAGTTCTTGTATTCCTTCATTAACTTTAGCTTTACATAGAGAGGGCTATAAAGAGAGAGGGGAAATTTAGCCAGACATAAAACCATTTGATTTTCCATTAGCCTTTGCCTAAAAGGATTGGGAGGACATGATAACTGTCTTCCAGTGCTTGAGGGGCTGTCATAGAGAAGAGTGGGACAACATATTCTCCAAAGCACCAGGGGGCAGGACAAGAAGTAATGGATGGTAGCTTATTAAAGAGAGATGCAATCTAGAAATAAGGAGAAATTTTCTGACAGAACAATTAATGGAACAGCTTGCTTCCAAAATTGTGAGTGCCCCATCATTGGAGGTTTTCAAAAATAGACTGGGAAACCATTTGGCTGAGATGGTATAACCTTGAGCAGTGGGTTGAACTAGAAGACATTTGAGGTCCCTTTCAATTCTATGATTCTCTGTTTTCATGTTTTTTTTTTAAATAAACACTTATAGAGATAGGAATGGGAAACCTGCGATCTCCAGATGTTGAAGAGCAGCTACTCCAAAAATTCCTTACCAATGTGCATAATAAGTAGAACTGCAGAGAATATGGTTCTGCAACATAAAAATCACTCATGCACCACCTTAGACAGAGAGGCAAGTGTAAATTTTGAATATGGAACTTGGTCATTATATAGCCCTTTTATTGGGCTGAGGGTCTGTCAAGATGTATGACTATAAGGTAAAATGTTTTTGTAAGAAACAGTTATCTTGAATTCTTTTTTCTCTAGAGGTCAGAGTAGGTAACCTGATGTTTTGTCCTGCAGCACTCACTGAAAACTTTGTTTTGCCTTGCTGCCTCTGAGGTAGAGCCCAAAGATCAGAAGGCATCAGATCAGAAGGCATCAGATAATGTATCCCTCATATAAACTGTGATTTGAGTCATGTAAAATTTTTTTGCATTTTGCCACTAAGTGTTTTTACACTATACATATTTTCCTCATAGACTGATTCTGACAGCAGCGCAGTGAAAAAGGTATGCATAATTGATGAGATTGGTAAAATGGAGCTCTTCAGCCAGACATTTATTCAAGCTGTCCAACAAATTTTGAATGGATCCGGGACTGTGATTCTTGGAACAATCCCAGTGCCTAAAGGAAAGCCTCTGAGACTTGTGGAAGAGATCAGAAATAGAAAAGAGGTGAAACTCTTCAGTGTAAGTCACAGACAGATCCACTGAGAAAGTCTGTTTTTATTGGCATGCAGTGGTATGACATCTTATTTAACATTTGTTTGGAACAATTCCCTTTGAAAAAAAAAAGGTGCTCGCTTCTACTGGAAATAAACTTGATTGTGTGGTGGATTTCTTTTAGCTCTCATGCTTGGACTTCAGCTGCACCAGTCCTTATATATGAAGCTTAAAGTGTATCCTGTTCACTTCCCTTTTATGTAGAACATATAAAGAAGTAGAAATGTTTATTTTAAAGGGCTGCAAATAAATCCATTTGTTGAGCTTATATACTAATCCATTTTCAAAAATATAAACATAATTTTCTCTGAGATGCTTCTAAATGTGGCACTGTAAAATGTGACTTCAGAAATTTCCCAGATAAACAGCAGTAATCTTAGCTTATATATAGCATACACACATATATATATAGGTCTAGGCGTGTTCGAGTGTTTTCCCGTGTAAGATTGAGAGTATCTTGGTGACGTTTTGGCGAAGTCCCACTCGCCATCCTCAATGGGTTTCATTTATGAATATGTCAGAAAAGCCTCAGAAATCTTATTCTATGGCCTTTCGTTCCTTTGGAATTCTGATTGCGTTGCTGACGTTGTATGGAACCCTGACATTATCATTGTGTTATACCTGTTATTTGCAATATTAATACTAATAACACTGGAAATTCAGTTAACATATGGTTAGATTCCAAATATCTGGAAAATGCAAAACACAACTTCAGTGGCCATTCCAGTGACTTTGACAGAAATCAAGTTATCTTGCCCCATATTTATCTCAATGGAATCTGAGGTAAAGGTAATGGTTTTAATATTTAGTAACATTGCTTATTCTTGTGTACTTTTAACCAAGTTCCGTAGGTAATGAATTATTGACAAAGCTTACATATGACTCCATGTGTGCTCTAGAGAATCTTTGCTGGCTGCACCACTGGAATGCTGGTTATTGAAACCTTCTGTATTGGAGGAAAAGATAAAAGTGTAATGAATAGGCCTGCCTGTGCTTTGAAAATGGTTCAAAAGACATGGCTTGGGCTGAACAGGATCATAGTGCCTCCATGCTGTTCTTTAACATAAGGACACATTTTATTCCCCAGGCTCAAGTCTTCAGTTGAGTATTTAACTATTTTCATAGTGATACCTCTTTTCAGAATCAAGTAGAAGGGTGCTGGGACTACTGTATACTTTTCAAAGTGCTTACTACAAATCATTTTTGAAATAGTTCTAGTAAAGAATATACTTTTTACCTCTTTTTAAAAAAAACTTCACAATGGATGGGGTGGGGGAAATGCTATTGAGAGCCAGCACCAGACCTTAGGAGTTGAAGTTTTTAGGTTTTGACGGCATATTCTATTTTATAACTTTGTTATTATATTATCACTTGGTGCTGCTTTGTGTTGTGGGCCATTTTCACTCTTGGTCAACTTAAGTCAGTTTCATGTTTCTTTGTTTTTAGCTCCTAGAACAAAATGTCGCATTCTTTTAAATAAAATCTCATCAAACCAGAGGTACCAGACATAAAATCAATGCAGGAAAATGCCCAAGATGTTCTTGATTCATTTAGGTCAATTAATTTTGATACAAGCTTCAAGGACTATAGATTTATAGTTCCATTTCTTTTTTCCCCACCTCATTCCTTCTCTTTTTTAGATACCCTCACAAAAACATTGGCCTGAGTGAGTCCATGGGCTGATTCCCTTGGCCATCCTGATATTTCCTTCCCCGTTTGTCTAATTTAACTCCTGCTAATTTAGCTCCAGCATTCTTGGAATACTGGCACTTATTACTTTCTGTGTAAATATCTGGGCTACAAATTGTTTCACCCTTTGGAAAGATTTTTTTGGGGAACAAATTCTTTTCAGAGTCCTACGTTTATACATCCAATGTATTAATCTTGTATACTTTTTCTATTTTGGTGATATGCATTCTATTCACCTGCATGTCTGTATATTTTTACATATGCAGTACTATGCACAACCGACTTAATCTGCAGGGGCTCTTTATCAGTAAAAAGCAAATAATTTTAGGAAAGAAGTCAGAATCCAAAGGACTATTCCCTCCTAATAGGGTAATAAAGGAATTCTTATATATTATAATTAAAAATAATAACAACTAGCTGACAATTGTACATTTCTTAGCTTGTTCTTGCTCTAATTAGGGACATATAAAAAGTCTTCATAAATATTTCTAAGCCTTGCATTTTGGCTACTTTAAATAAATGAAAACTGATATTAATCCATATTTTATGTGTATTCTGTTATTTTAGATTACGAGGGAGAATCGAGATGACATTTTGCAAGAAGTTGTGACAGCTGTGCAGAACTGCCTAAAATGAGATGTTTGTCTTCACATCCCATCTTCTGTTGCTTACAGTGTGATGTTATTTTCATTAATATCTACAGCTTAATTAACTTGGAATAGGCTAGTGTAGGTATTCTTCATTCACCTGTGTTTTCTGAGGTTGATTTCTGAATCAGAATTATTTTATTCAGGATAATAAATGCACAATACACAAACACAGTTACACATTCACCAACAAAATGATTAGCTTCATCATAATACTGAGAATCCAGTCTTTAAATTGATACTTTATTTGAATTGATGTTAATACTGAAAATGTTTGAACAATATGCTGTGGTTCAGCCTATCTCAGATCAGATACTTTTTCACTTATAGCACTACATTGTAGGAGGGCTTTCCCATGATGGAAAGGCTTGCCAGATTCTTAACAGCCATTCTTCTACTCTCTTTCACTCAACCAGGGTGCAGTATATACCCATTATGCATGGAACATTTTTCAGGAATACCATAAGTAAAAAAAAAAAGGGTAGGCATGGAAAACTAGAAAAGGGGAGATTTCTCAAATGTCAGTGAATTTTCTTTAATTTACAAAACTCCAAGCTCTTTTAGAAAGTTGTCAAGGGCATAGCTAAAGCATTTTGATTACTAGTTAATAGCTTTTACACAATTTAAAAAACACCTTTCACTGGCGTTAAGGGATCTCGGGAATCCAACTTATTAAGAGAGTTTTATTCGCCTCTGAAAATAAAATAAAGACGACTAGAAGACTGGGAACAAGAGGCTTACCTGTATCTGTCTAGTACTATTTTGGGGTTATGTTTCAAAAAAAAGATTTTACAATGTTGGTGAAATCAGATTTTCCAGAATCCAATTATCCCTTCATTTGTTTGTTCATTCATTCAATTCTTAACTTCTAAACATTTATCAAATATTTTCTAGCTATTTATTTCTATGTGGAACATATTTCTGTTGTGAATAATTTTTATTTCTCTAATTCAACTTGACATTTGATACACCAAGTTAAATTGTTGTTGTGCTCATTAACATGTAACATTTTAAAATTTTGTTTGCACCTTTTTCTGTTAATAAAGAAGCTATAAATTACTGTGACACAACATGCATCCCACAAGACCTCTGAATGGTGTTCAGGAAAATTGTTTACTATTTAATCAGGTTAGCATATCATGAAAGCTAAATTCCCAGCCAGGTGCACATGTTTTCATACCCTGCAATGTGGGGTGTGTGTTTTTTTTGGCGCCAGCAAAAAAAATGTAAAGATACTCAGCCGCTTTTCTTTTGGAATGTGAAATGTAACATATGTTCAATTAAAGCATTCCTTAGACAGGAATGTAGAATCGCACATTGTTTTCAAAGCTATTTATTTAGATAGCAGATGTAGTTAGTCTACGATAACAAAAATCCATTAGGTGAATTTTTTCTTCCAGGAGGCTACAGCTGAGATCCCTAAACCTTTTTGAACTCTGAATATTTGGAAATGTGTGAACTTCTGTTCACACCACTACAAATGTCTGCAGTGGAAAACTGCATAGTTACAAAAGGCTAGTAGCTTGGCAAAGAAACTTGTCCTATACTAAAGTGTATAATATTACTCTGGACCCCATATCGAGAGAAGGAAGAAATAGAGTCATTGCCTGACTTTCTGGCCAACCAGGTAAATATAAATTCTTCCAGGAAAATGTCTGGATGTAGTGGTAACAATTATGTTACTGCAATTATTATGGCGTTTTTACCTATCAAAAGTAGAGTTTCTAAGTCCCTATATCTTAAAAGAAGTGTCAGAAAGCCATGAATTTATTCTCTCTCCTCTTATATAAGGAAGAGAGTGTTCATACTCATTGCAAGTAACCGCTTGTCATAAAAATGTCTTGTAGGGTTGGTGACTTGGTTCTGTTGAGCATCTTTCCTTGCTACCGGTTCAGTAAGCTATTTTCTGCAGTGCATCTGTTTCATGTAGCATTCGGAGGCCATTTAAAGATGATACCATCATCCCAACAAACATGCCTCTCAGACATAAGAAATGGAGAAACAGTAATTAAAATGCCCACATTGTGATATGGTGAGGTCTACTAAACAGAATTATCTCTAATAGCTTGACCTAAATTTGAGAAGGACCAAAAACTCCGTTATGCAAGAAACACAGCTGTGGAGCACGTATCTTGTATAACTGGTCTCCAACCCCTGTGATTTACGGTATCAATTCAAATTCAAATTTATTGGTTACATACACAGTCATACATGGTACGATATGCAGTGAAATGCTTACGCGACCGTCCGTGACCACGACTAAGTTAAGGCAAAATGGGAGGGTGGGGTAGGAAATAAGTTAGGGATAGTTGGGAAGGTGGGGGTTAGAGACAGACATGGTTCCTGTTATAGTCCTGAGTGTTCTTGTAGTTCCTGGTTTAGTGTCCATATTGCCTGTGGAAAGAAGCTTTTTCTCATTCTCTCTGTGTTTGCCTTCAGAGAGCGAAGATGGTATCTGCAAGATTTGTAATTTCTATTATACTTACTAATTATAATGGAATGTTTTATATTTGGCTTCTTGTATAATTCAAGAATCAACAAGAAAGAATCAGTGCATAATTCAAGATAAAAAGCGTCCAAAAGAAAGGTGTCTGCTCAGATTGCATTGGCTCTATGCTGAAGATAAGTTACAGACCTCTCCAATTCATGGTAACATAGTGGTTTTCAAATGAATTGAAAAGAATAATTCCAAAACAAAAAATTAAGGCTTGCGCAAACCACACAATGGCACTTACAGTCCGATACAAGTGAATACTCTTGATTTCAGAGAAGAGGCTTGCCAAGATTCCAATTCATATTATACATTATGAGAATAGATTAAGGACTATATTATATCCTCATGCTTAGCATGAAAAGTGAAAAAAGCTGAATTTACATCTAATTTCCTAGAGACTTAATGAGCAACAGCAATAATTTTGATACAGTTCCTGGCTATACATTTATCTCCATAAAAAGTTTCTGAAACAAATTATTTCCCGTTTCCTTTCTGGATTTTTAGCCATTTCTTGTAGGTTCCAAACTTTAATCAGAGGCTATGGCAGTGTTTCTCATCCTTGGCAACTTTAAGATGTTTGGTCTTCAACTCCCAGAATTCCTGGCTGGGGAATTCTGGAAGTTGAAATCCAAACATCTTAAAGTTGCCAAGATTGAGAAACACTGGGCTGTGGGAAATAATTATTTTCCAGCCTGTCTTCTTGAAGTTTTAAAACAAGCGGATTTTCCGTCTCTTCTTTTTTTTCTGTACATGACCCAGGACATGGCTTTCTTTCTTGCAGAGATGTATACTGATGGTGTGGCAAGGGAATCCACCTTCCCTTGGCCAAACATGTAAGAGTTAACCTGTGTCAGACCCCCAAACCAAAAAGACATGTAGTGTTTTTTTCAGACCGAGTTCCTTTTTGTTCCAAACCTTATAGACAGAAACTTTCCAAAGTGAAGCACTCTGCCTTCTCTATCTACCATATAGTCTGAGAACTATTGGGGAGAGTCTGCCTTCACCTTTTCTACACAACATCTGGATTGAGCTGTCTCTAGAACAGGGGTAGGGAACCTTGGCTCTTTCATGACTCATGGACTTCAACTCCCAGAATTCCTGAGCCAGCCAT
>JAEANM010007140.1:0-17988 GCA_017656035.1 Myanophis thanlyinensis
GTTTTCCGGCAATGCTGAGGTTTAGTTTAATTTTCTGGGTGCCTCTCTTCCGATTCAGGCAAATTTGGATATTATTCGTTTTCTGTTTATCCGGTTGGTTGCTTCTTCTTTGGGACGGTCCCCCTTTGGGCCCTCTGCTTTGTTGAAACGGTTTCACAGTCAAGATGGCCGGCATGCTGGCACAGGAGACTCGTGCCAAATGTCCCTTTTTTCCGCACTTCCTGCAAACGGCCCCTTTAAACTTGCAGTCTGCGTGGGGATGTCATCCTCCACAGCCCAAACAGGCATTCTCTCCCCATCGCTTAATTGCTTGGTTATCTTGGTAGTTTATGCCTTCATCAGGGCTCAACTCACTTTCACTCTCCTTGCCTAGATGGTTTGCGCTTCCCGCTTTTACGTTTGGCGGGCTTTTGCTCCGCGCTGCTTTCTGCGGCTGTTTAATCGATGCGGATGATTTCTTTGCACACTCAGCCGCCCTTGTGATCCCTACAGCCACTTTCCAGGTCAACTCAGGCTTGGCCAGCAGCTTTTGTTGGAGGAAGGAGTCTTTCACCCCACATACTAACCGATCCGTTAGCCAATCCTCCAAGTCGCTGAATTCACATTTTTCTGTGGCCATTCTCAGCTCTGCTATATAATCGTTCACAGATTCATTTTCTCTTTGGTTTCTTTCATTGAAATTGTGGCGCAGAACGGTTCGTGAAGAAGCTGGCTTGAAGTGATCCTTCAAAACTCTTTGCAATTCAGACCAAGGCATGGTCTCTAGCGATTGTGGCGATACCAAACCTTTTGCTAGGCGGATCGTTCTCTGTCCACAGAACCCGATCAGTAAGGCCCTCTTTTTGTCATCGTTGGCCCGTTCCAAATCATTCGCTACAAGGTAGCTCCGGAACCGTATCATGAACGCCTCCCATTCTTCCGTCTCTGGATCGAACGGTGCAGGTGGGGCATGTGTGGACATCTCCGCGGAACTTGATGAGTGAGGCTAGTGCTGTCTGACTTTTCTTCCGAATCCCACCCTCGTCGTCAGTGTTTTAGATTGGAATTAAGTGACTCAGAATCAGCTTGTAGTGAAAACAGCTCTTTTATTCAACACAGCACTCATAACAAGAACAGATAACATAGGCAAAGTGACGGCTATTTATACCATCTACAAATGCGCGCCTAGCCTATCAGAGAGCAGGATTTTCCAGCTCTCTGACTAACCGCGCCAGACTTGGTGTCTGCTCCATACCTTATATGGTACAGAACAGGAAGGAACCATAGTTTGAACTTCAAAGAATTATTTATGAAACGTATGAATAATTCAGTCATAAAACTAAAAGTAATTTTATATATCTCATGCAGAAATGCTATGTTAATGTATACCATGGGAGCCAAATTAATATAGTGGTTAAGGCATTCAGGCTAGAAAGTGGAGAGAATGTGAATACTAGTCTGTGTTAGACACAAAGGGCCTTGGGCCAGTCACTTTTCTCTCAGCCCTAAGAAGGCAACAATGACAAATCAATTCTCAGAAACCTTTCCAAGAAAACTGCAGAGACCTGTTCAGGCAGTCTCTTAGAATCCAACATGACTGAATGGAAGAATAAAAAATATATACCCAAATGTATATCTATCACCCAATATATAAATACTACAAACCATACATTTGTTAATTACATTATTTTTAAACAATTTAAGTCCAATTTCCTTTTGATCTTATTCCAATTCTTTTTTCGATGGATCTCTTTCCTTTAAGAGTGTAATTAAGTGCCTTCCCCCCCTTAAAGTTATTTATGAAGAATATTTATTTGTAAGATTTTTTTTCAGTAGCCTAATTTGTTAACAGTTAACTGAACACTTTAAAAAGGGCAAACCAAAAAGCTCTACAGGCTCTAAGGTCTACCAAGATTATTTAAAGTTATGCCTAAATTTGAGAAAGGGTTGTTTTGTGAAGGTTTACACATAGCACCAACTCTCCTATAACACACTGTAACATGTTTTTTTCTTGGCTACTTATTTTTCTTGGCTCTATCACCTTCCAAAGTGTAGTTCTAATTTACTACTGCTGCCAGTCAGATCTTAAATTACATGAGAACTGGAGCATACATAGCGCTTTTACTTTGTTACTGCTTTCTTATCTACTGGTTTTAAAAGGCATGATTTGGTTGAACTCATGAGAAATGAAGGTCACTGGGTGAAACTTATGGTTTTAATTATGATCACCGAAGCATTTCTCTGTAATTTTCTCTATAATTTAAGCATTGTTGTAGTATTCTACTAGCTTCATTCTCTTACTCACCCATCACTTTCTGGGATATTGCTTGGTCCAAATCATTTCCATATTGTACCTGAAACTATCCTACTTGGAGAAAACTTCAGTCATTAGGGTCTTCTGCTGTCAGATATAATTGATCTAAATTGCACTAAAATAATATTTTAATAATTTGTTGCCCAATCCATCTTTTTTTTTCTTAAGTATCTAGTTTTGAATATGTTGGATCACTATTTTCTACTTTGATTACTCTCAATTGTGTCTATGTAGCATTTAATGGTTGGATCAGGAACTACAAGCAGATCTGTTGATACTAATTTTGGAGAATAGAAAGGATACAAAAAAAAATGAAAGGTGTATTTGTAAGAAATTACTTAAATGACAAGAATTTCTTTCTTTAAATATTTACTCTTTGGATTCTTTTACAACAGTAAAAAGTATCAATTTTTAAGCTAGTTCTAGCAACACTAATATACCTTTGTAAGTGAACAGATTTAATGCAGTTAAAAAATAGAAATTGATACTGATATAAGATTTTGTAATTCTGGTTTATGTAAAGAATCACAATTTTTTTTTAGTTTGAAAATCCTAATCTTGTCATTAGTTAAAATGGATAAAATAACTTATTTTGGCTGGAAATTTGCACCATAGGGCTGGATCATGAGAAAATAAACCAGTATTTGATTATAATACAGTATTTCACTACTGTCTATTAAATAGAGTGCTAAATGATAAGTGTGAGAAACTAATGTCTGGACTAGCCCATAAAAGAACCGGTCGACTTCAGCTGTAAAATATTACAGTGGAATCTAGTAATTAAGTGAAGGGTATGATGAAAGACTTAAGCAGTCATGATGTGTACTCTGCAAGGTACAGCAGTTCTAGCATTGTTAATAATGACTGCCTCGGGATGAGTCAGAAACCAGGTATGTATAGCTGGATGCATGAACTGTTGTTAATGGTTTTACACTTTAGTCATCTTCCACATGGGTGGTAAATTCAAGAGGTATACAGTTTCAGTCCTTTCAATCAGATAACGTTGGATTTCATTTAAAAACTGGTATTTAAAAAAAAACAATTTTATATATTAGTATATTTAAAATTGAGATGTTAAAGAATGTTAAAAAAATTAACCTGAACATGTTTAAGGTGTTGAATGAATAATAGATTAAGTTAATTAAATTTATTTTCCATTAAAATCAAATAATATGTGATTTTCTTTCCAGTTTTCTAATTTATATAATTAAAAGTATATACCTTTTTATGGTTCTGTAAATACTTATAAAGGACCATAATAAGGTCCTTTTAAAGTATTTAATAAAACCTACACAATATTCAATAACTTATTTCAGGATAAATATCTAAAGGTTTGTATGTTTTAAATAAATACAAATCATGTTGTGTTTATTACCATACAACTATATAAAAATGAACCCTAACTTTAGTACAAAGCAAATTGAACTTTTACATGCATTCTACAACTGAAAAATAAATATCACAAAAAACATATTAATGGCCATTGGAAATAATCACAGTAGAAATGTCTGATTACTGAGATAATTATTATAAAATACAGAGCAATGTGATTCATACATAGTTAAATTGTGAATTATGGTTTTAAAATTACAATATTTTGCTTCATACAACATGCAAATCCAAAACGTCATTAAATCTGCAATGTAATTTTCAAATTTTTCTGGCTGTTATGATGTATTTCTTTGAGTAGTCTTCAGTCTTTTTGCAACCACATATGGTAAAATGGTCTTTCTTTTTTGTGGCAGTTCATATTGTTGTATGATTTGTTGTGATTTGTTCTTGGGAATCACTGACAGATTTATAAATATAGAACCTTTTATACCAATTTTCTCTCAATTGCAGCTTGGTGTAAATTGTATTGTATCCATAGATTTTTTTTTTCACACATTTTATCATACAATTTTTAATTTGTTCTATCTCCATGTCATATCTGAGTAAAAATTGGAAAAAGCATCCTAATAAATGATTGTTCCACATCCTGTCACCTTTCTCAGCGTCTCTCACTTTTTATTCTCTAGTTATTTTCAAGTAAACGATACAAGATTCTTTCATTAAGCAATTATTTTTGTGTTTTTAGTCCATTTCCTGATTCTAGATATATCATGTTTGAAATCTGAAATCAGAGTTCTTTCTTACTGTAATTGCTTCTAACATAAAAGATAATTTATTTGTCTGTGATGCTATGATAAGTGAAAACCCATGCAATAATCGGGCAACCAAATTTGGTTTCTAGATTATCACCAGTGGCTACTATATTTCTGCAGCCCTGGTATGGGATCACTAACAATTAGATTTCTTTATTAGGCTTTGGTGTTGGACTAATCAATATAGCCTTCAAAGAGTTATTGTTTTTACTATCCAAAAATAAAAGAAACTGAAATTGATTCACTTAAGAGTCAAATTATTCAACATAATGGAAGTATAGATTTGGCTTAAAGTCCCTGAATAGTTGAAAGAAGACAGAGAAATATGTGAACACACATTTGTTAGAGCTTCACCTTAATTTTTGAAGTAAACTTATTCATGTTTGAAATTTAGATTGGAGACTGTCTTAACCTGCTAGAAGAGACACCTGCATTTTCTATTTAATTTAGCTATGATTTCTCCTTTAACTTGCACAATTTTATATTATTCTGTTGCAACAACTTGGCTTCTGGGTTAGATAGCTATTTACTCTGAAGTCTCATATATTTCTGCAGAATATTATTAACAATTGCAAAATAATATGCCTGTTATGTGCAAACTAAGCCTTAAAGGTTAATGTAGCTACAGTTATTAAAATAGCATGTAATGATATGTTTATATATTATATAAATAAATAAATCAGTATTGGTGCAATCTGTGCCACCTGCTGCACTCCAGATTGGCAAAATCCATCTTTACATAGTTTAATTAGTGCCTTCTAGGTTTGTTTTATCTTGAATGACATTTAAAATACTTTAGGGATTATTTTTTTAATTAAAATAATAATGAATAAAATAAGACAACATCCTGAAAAGCAAAATAAAAATCCTACTCATCATCTTTATTTTCAAGAATACCATTAAACATTCTATTTCTACTATTTAGATTTAGAACATGAATATTATTGATGCTGTCAGATCAACTTTTTTTTTTAAACAATGCTTATCCATAGCAAAAGAGCACAAACACAGCCATAGAAAGGTCAGCTAGAATAGTAGAGGGCATTTTGGTAAACTAGAAGAAGTGACATAAAAGTTTGCCTTCTGGTAAATTACAACACCTGGCCATATCTATAGTGTGGTAACCATTTTAGAAATCAGAAGTAACACTAAAAGTCATTTAGTGTAGGTGCCATTTTGCCTTCTCCAAATTTTAAATGTGCTCAGTAGCATGTGAAATTTGATGACGTAACTCTAAAGTTCAAGAAATGGCTGAAAATTCAGGGAGTCATAATTCTCCCAAGTGGACAGCATTAGTTTGAAGGATACAACCTAGTATTTACTAGGGCAGGGATGTCAAACTTGGCAGACCAGATGCATCATGCACTGGCCATGCCCATGCCCAGTTTAGCGAAGGAGGAAAAAAGTCACAATATGTCACATGACGATGCCATGACATGAGTTTGGCACCCCTGCACTAGATGTTGAGTTAAACGGATTTTTCCCAGTTTTTGTATATTATTATAAAATTCTTGTTTGTAAAATATGAATCTCTATGCAAGATGTTCCCCTCTGGTTCATTACAAGCGTTGCAACTTCATTTTTTTTACCAGCCAAGGTTTAATATGAACCAGAAAGAAAACATACTACATTGTATCATACCTACTTACCAACTTTTCTAGCCTCTTCTATATTTTCTGATGTGTGGAAACTGTTCCATGATTCCCAGCCGCTAGACAAACTGAAAATTAGATTTTGACATAAAAACTGTGAGAAATCGTGTCTATAAGAAGCACCATAAAATTCAAAGTGGATTTATAATCCGGATTGAAAGTAATAAAGTGATTTTCTAACTTTATAGAAAATTATCCAGTCTAATTATGAACTGAATTTAAAGGATACTAACCCATATATGAATCAATATGTATGAAATTAAACCATAATTAACATTCATCTACAGTATAGTGATATTTAAAAGAGACCCAGATTAAAACAATGCTGTTTAGTAATCTTCTATCATAGCTTCCAATTTTGATTTACAATAGATTAAGCTGAATGAGTGGTCTTTCTGCAATGATAATTACAATTACAATTGATAACTTGTAATTTTGGTAATGGTTAACTTTAATACATAGGCAATGGTAATTTGTTTCAGATTTGACTGATCATTTCAAATCCTTATGAAGCATAATAATGTTCTTTTTTGGGTGGGGGAGTTTGTTTTTGTCTGTGGAATGAAGCCATTCTGTTTTTAGTATAGCAACACTACTATATTAAAGTGTGGTTTTGGTACTAACTAGTGGTTCTGGTACCAACCACTTCCTCATTAGTGATTTCTAATATTACACTTAAACATTTTGGCAAAAAAGGCAATTTTTCATTACTGTTTATTTGCAGTCATATTTAGACTGTGCTTGAAGAGTTGGAAATCACTAGTGAGGAAACTGTCACCACCAAAAGAATAGTATCTGTATAATTGATCATTTTGAGCAGCAGTATTATACCTATTGACTTGAATGTCAATATCCAATAGCTTATTAAGCTTCCATGGGAATTTCTGACTAAATGTTTCTATGATTGCACTGTTGGGGGTGCAATATAAAACTTAGGTTTCATAACAACAGATCTTGCCTTTATTTCTGAATTGTTTTGTTGTTTTTAAGAGATTTCTGCCTCTGGTTAAAAATCTACCCTAATATGGTGCAGGTCTCCCTTTTCTTATTCTTTATTAGTCCAGATCGCGATGTTGTTGGGTGTGTGTGTGTGTGTTTCAAATTCAGCTTGGAAAATAATTAAAGGACTACAACTTTTACCCGGGCGAATTTTTTGAACTCCTAAACTGGGAAGTTCCATTTACGGTACAGTACCGGGGAAATGATAGTACCAAAAAAAATGGTTTCTTCCGAGCCAGTCGAGGTATGCCATAAACGTGTAGTCCTTTGTTATCCAATTACAGAAAAAGAAAGTTTTTAACCTCTTCGTCTTCCGATTAAGTGGGCTTTATCACATCGTAATAAACAGAAGGGGAGAAATACTGCACCATTCAAAGTGCGTTTGAAATGTATTTCGGTACAGATCGGGAAGTACGGCGCCTTTAAGGTGTCCCGAAGCAGTCTTAGACCTGCAAGCAGCAAGGCAGGAAAAACCACTGGGCGCTTTGGCGCGCGCATGCCTTAACCCGATGCCTGAAACTTCAAGCGTAGAAAGGTTTCCACCAGGCCCCTCAGAGTGGCGGTGTGGAACTGCATTCTTTCTCTGCCAGGGGCTGGCTTGAAAACGAAGAGGAGGAGGAGGAAGAGAGACGGAGGAGGAGGAGGGAAAGGCGGCGGCTCTTGGAAGTTTTGTCTGGGCTGTCTCTCGCTTTTGTGTCCATCTTCGGTTGAGTAACAAGGAGAATCCCGGACAGGCTCTTTGCTCTAACGAGCGGCTGGACCTAACTAGTGGCGGACTCGAGGACCAGCTCCGTCATTGTGGCTGCTATGAGGCTGCTTTGTTTCGCGGTCCAGGCTCTTTGCCTCAAGTGATGGGACCCACCGCGATCACTACTGCTGCTCCTTCTAGAGCAACGGTTGCAGCGCGTTTCTTTTCCTCCCTGCGCTCGCACAGCGGCGCAGCCAGCAACTCTTCACCAGTAGCGGCCGTTTCCACGGACCGGTCTCCGCTACCCGTTTTCTGAGTGTCCCGTGAAAGACCACGGGGACTGCCGCTGCATTCTAAAGGGCCGTTGGTGGCTTTCGGTTTGTCCAGAGGAGGAAGCAACCGCGAAGCTTTTTGTGTTTCGCTTTCTGTCGGATGGTCCCGCAGCGCGGCCAGGAAAGCCCCTTTGGGATAACCTGGAGGAAAAGGAAAACAAAGCTTTGGGCTCCTCAACTCCCTTTCTTCTTCGCCGTTCTGGCAATAGAAGCTCCAGTTGAGACGCCGGGTCGATTCTCTTCAATCGATTTAGGGATGATTTAGGACACCGCCGCTTTTACATTAGGCTGATTTTGGATTTACAAACTGAACAGTGGTTCGAAAGGCTCCCCTTTCCCCGTTTACTATCAGCTTTCCCGTTTGGCATGAGACTATCGACAGGCTCCACCACCTGGAGACAATGTTTGCAGAGTTTGTTCATGTCTATCTCTTTGGATTGATATGTCTTTCTTCAGGTAATCCTGCTCAAAAGATGTGATTCTTTTTTTTTTTTTTTTAATATTCCACAAGTTTTCTCGTCTGTCTGTTTTCAATTCGGAGAAATCAGGCAATATAAAACACTTTTGATTGTACTGATACCATAACTAGAACCTGATGCAAGTTTTTGAATCTGGAAACAATGGGTGATTTATGAAACATTTCATTGTAATCTTCAGATTGTCCAGTAGTGAGCATTTTAACTATCTTATATGAACTATGCTACTTCAATTCTCCACCATCTTCTTACTTTTTCCTGATTGAGATAACTTTCAGTCTACTGGGTAACTATCTTCTTTCCTTCTCTAACCAACCCACATCGATAGGAACATGGTCTGGTTTTCACCCATGTTTGGAAATAAAGGCAGGCATTTAGTACCAGAAGAACTGGTTCCATGCCTTTGCACTGGACAGCTCAGTTTGGTTACTAAATAAGCCTATAAGAGGTTGTCTAAGTTCTAGGCCTATCTTCTTGATTGCAAAAGTCTTGAGGATTTTAGTGCTACTGTCATATCCTGTGGATTATTCAATCAGGTCTTCTATTATAGGAATGTATACAGTAGTTTACAACACACTTATGGCACCTTTCTGCAGAGGAATAAAAAGTTGGTGTGTATCCTGTAGCATAAACTGTTATTCTTCCTCTCTTCTCCAACTCCATCTTGCTTACATCAGTTACTCTGATTGGTGAAGGCACAGTTTTATGAATGCAAAAACTATAATTAAAGCAGGAATAAAAACCTTACAACTCTTTTTTCCTGCTGCTATGAAGTAAGCAGCTGTAAATTAGATTCAGAGATTTTAAAGTGAAAGGGAAAAAATGTTGGAAGGAAGACAATTTTGAAACACATCTTTATTCACTATGTGTGTTAAATTGCTGGAGGGAGGCAACAGGATTATTGTCATGGATGCAGACAAGTGACCTCACTATATATTCATATGGATATGTATGTGTATGTATATGTGTATACATACATACAAAAATATATGGGTGCAAGTTTAATTACATTTGTTTACTGCCAGGTATAAGGACAGTTCAGTCCTAAAGCAGTTTGATTATGAGTTATCAGCACTTGAAAGAAGTGGGATTTGTAAAGAAGTTGTGGTTGGAATAAAATCCATCTTGTAACATAGACTGAGTGTTCACACAACCATGTGTACATTAATATGTGTGGAAGTATTGTAACTCTGTATAAATATAAAGCCTATTATTTTATATCTGTAGGAGAATCCTCTTTTAAGAAAATTGGAACCTTTATGGAGATTTACTATGTTCATATGTATGTCTGCAGTTACTTTGAAAGAATATATGAAATGACATGAATAGTCAGAATCTTGAATCTTGAATGTATCACTTAGCCAATTTGGTGTAGTGGTTAAGGTACCAGCTAGAAACCTGGAAAGTATGAGTTCTAGTCCACCTTACACATGAAATCTGGATGGTGGACTTAATGGCTGGCCAATCATTCTCTCTCTCAGCCCAATTCATTTCACAAAGTTAATGTTGGGGGGAAATAGAAGGTGAGTATTGGGTATGTTTGCTGCTTTGAGTTATTTATAAAAATAATAAAAGATGGATTAAAAAAATCTAAATAAATTACCTGAATAACCAGTTATTTTCTATTGTGCATGTGAGAAATGGTTCATTATCTAGACTGTTCTTATATTTGATAAGGAAATAGTTTTCATGGGATTATAACAATTTTTTTATGGTCTAATTGAATTATTTAACCCTTGTAAGGCTGCCAGACAGAGGCCTCTGTCTGGCAGCCTTACAAGGGTTAAATAGTTCCGTTAGACCATAAAAAATTGTTATAATCCCATGAAAACTATTTCCTTATCAAATATAAGAACAGTCTAGATAATGAACAATTTCTCACGTGTACAATAGAAAATAACTTATAGGATAGAGTTACTGTTTTGTGGGGCAGCTGGCTGCTGCTGTGTAAGAACAGGACAGTGACTAGTTGAATTTTTCTTTTCCCTTAAATTCTTGAGTAATGTGGTTTAGAGATTTTCCATTATTTAATGGAATGTTTTTGCCGCAAAGTTGATATTATGGTGACATTTACTTTTTCTCAAAATATAGATTGATATAGGTAGGTGGATTACAAATAAAATACAATTAAGAATGAAAAGTTTCAATAAAAGATATAAAGATTATAGGTATTAATCATTTTTATTTAAAAAAAAGTTGATTGGCATTGAAAATTCTATAAACAATATAGTCTTTTATCAAAGTGATCTTGTTATTTAATTTTAAAAAGCTTTCAGCTTTTTAGTCCTCCTTTATATAAATTTTATGAAATATGGTGACTTTTTCTTATGTGTTTGCTTTTTCTTATGTGTTTCAAAATATAGATTGATATAGCTAGGTGAATAATGCATAGATTAGGATCCTGGTTAAGATCTATGAACTTTCCTAACCAATAGATAATTGGAAGGTTTGTATTTATCCTATAATTTCCTTATAGTAAATGCCAAAAATCTAAATGTTAGATAATTTACCATTTCTTAAATTTTCATTTCTGGTTTGCCTTTCTTATGGATAAAATTAACATCAAATTATGATGTAATTTTAACCCAATATATATTTGGTAAAAATTTATGGAAAAAAAACCTTGTAGGCAGTAGAAGAATTTACTCAGTGGAATGTATTCTTAGTGGAGATTGCATGAAGAACAGTGGAAGAAGAATAGGTATTCTGTTTGTAGAATACCTTGATAAAAGTTCCTCAGCAAGATCAACTATACATAGATTTTTAAGCAATATATTAATGTATTTTATCATTTACCTTGACTGTAATATTTCCTAGGAGAAAACTGAGTGTCAGGTTTAAACATATAAAACAAATATTGATTTAAAATATGTAGAGAAATAATAGAAACAAAGCATTTTAACAGTGTTTGTGTCTGTCAATATCCTTAACAAGAGATCCTGAATCTTTTACAAACACATTTGTGTAACTCTATAAATAAATTGATAATTTCTTTGGAATTATAATTGGTCAAGATAATATACATTGAATTTTTAATAATTACACTTTAATCTATAGATTGCATGGGTTCACAAACTTTGCAGTACCACTACTTGATGTAGTCCCACACTTACACAGGTTTAATATGAAGCAAACACTAGAGCAAATTTTGACAGTAAAATGCCCTATAACTGCCTGGGGTGGTGATCCTGAGGTTGAGATCCCTATCTTAATATTGTGCTTTAAAAAGTGTTATTTATATAGAAAAAATACTACTTTAATGCTTTTTTTTAATTAGGATAGGTGAGGAAGTTTAAATATTCTCATTAATTAAAAATCTGTGGCTGACATAATTATCCTGGATAATTCTTGTAGTTATTCCTTATTATGGACTACTCTACTCTACTCTACTCTACTCTACTCTACTCTACTCTACTCTACTCTACTCTACTCTACTCTACTCTGTTCTAAATTCCCTCAGTGAAGAAATTTAAATGTAGTATATAAATTTAAATGTGTGTTAACCTTTTTTTTTTGTTGCTATAAAAATCCTTTAACCTTTTTTGTCCTTAATTGTCCCAGGTAAACATTTTATTTTGGCTGTGTTTTGCTATTTACATAACTTTATTATCCTAGCAAAAATGCAAATCAATAACCAGCATTTAAAAATCTTTGCTCAGAACCAGGGTAAATTAAAAACTTTTTTAAAAATTCTCTGTATCTCTATCATCTCTATCTCTGCCTATCATCTATCTATCATTCCATTTTAACATTATAAGAAATATGCATTAAAATGTACCTAATTCAGCTGTTACTTTTTATACTAGAAAGAAGGAAAATAGTTGTAATGTATTCATTTTTGTAATTTAATCAAATCATGATTCTAATAGCATTATTTTGTCTCAAACACGATAGAAGTTTTTCTGAATCAATTCCTATAAATAAATTGCTATACAGTAGCAGAAACATAAACATATGTAATTAGGTCCTAAATAAAGTAGGGGAAAACTTGGTTTTTTCCAATGTGTCATTAAGTAACAATGTTAAAATATAAATTGTTTACAACATTCATTTGCTTCAAAGGGCAACAGTTTTATGCACAATGCCTTTTAGTGGTTAAGTAGTCCATAATCATATCCAGACAATTGCAACTGTATCTGTTCAAAATATAAGTATTTCTGCCTATTCTGGATGTGTCTGTGTGTGTTTTGTGTATGTGTGTGTGAGAGAGAAAGAGACAGAGACAAAGAGTGAAATGAATACTGCATTTTTCTGTGACTACACAGCTGAGAGGTGCTTACATAATATTTATTGTAACCTATGCTTTAAGTTTACATTAGGAATGAGTAGGATGATAACCAAAAAAGCACACATTTTAATTACTAGTAAGATAAGTAAATCACCCCAAATCAAATATGATATATTTTTTTAGCTTAGTCAAGTGAATATCACTGCTTGTGTAATTTTTCATATTGAGAATGCGCTATTCATTTATACATCTGTTTTGTCTCTTTTGTTTTAACTTGTGTAAGTGCATTGTGAAACATATATTGGTTAAGCTCCTACACCTGCTGGGATCCTCAGTACGCACCCAATAAATCAAAAGTTGACTTTGCTTTATGGAAACTAACACCTGTTTCCATATCCTTAAACGGTGGTATTTTACCCTAATCTGGGGTAAAACTTATAGAATAGAGAAATATATTGTAGATAAATATTATTCCTGCAGAGAAAATTTAAATATATTTTGATGTGTGGAACAGCATATGATTTCAATAAAGGATAGTATTTATAGCTCAGAGTTGAAATGATGGGTCCTTGGTATTCTCTGAGCGTGATTGTTTTCTTGCAGATGTTTCATTACCCAAACTAGACAACAGTACATCATGAGGTAACATGATGTTACCTCATTTGGGTAATGAAACATCTACAAGAAAACAACTAAGCTCAAAAAGCACCAAGGACCCATCACAGTATATGATTCTTCTATCTATGAATATATCAGCCAATTACAATATAACAATTTTTACTGTGAGTAAAAATTCTAATGACATCTTTTCTGTTTAGAGGTCCCTGCTTAGCATGGAACAGAAAGTCTCTCTATATGCTAGTGACCTTAAAGCTATTTAGTTAGCAGACACATCTAATGATGCAAGGACAAAATGGATAGGTTTTGAATGAGGATGCTGTGTCACTCATTTTGTCATTTGTCCCACCTCATGGACCATTGAGTTACTTAGCAATCCTTGAGCAAAGCCCACCTGTAAAACTGGTAATTGTCCTTCCATTGTAAAGTTCAGCATAGTTGTATACAGGGAAAGTGCTTAAACTACTGCCTCATATTCAATAAGCAAATTATTCTGATTTTAATCTGCTTTAAATGGAATGTTAAATCTAATATATTCATTCTCTTTTAATACTGACTTTGGACAGTTTGCAATAATAAAATAGCATAAAAGATACATAATACAGAAAAAAGGCAAAAATTAATATATAATCATATAGGAGCAGTACAAAAAACAAATAAAACATTACAAACAGGAGAGTATCATTCACTGTATTCCAAAACCTGAGCAAATAGCCAGGTTCCAGGCTTTCCACAGTATCTATAAAGGGGCAGCTGTTTGGATCCTGGGGGGAGGGGACACATCATTCCAGAAGGCATGCACCATTACATAATCCAATAGCAATTACATAGCAACAAGGTCTGTATCAAGTATAAGTGGATAATGTTAATACTAAATTATTGTTTGCTTTGATGCTACAGTAATTTAGCATTAACTTTGAACTCTTTCCAAGGTTTTTGGGGAGGTTATTCCTTTTTTTCAAGAACAGCTTTTTCTTGAATGAACAAATACAATGTTAGACACAATAGTGACAGAATGCTTATGTTGTCTTCATGTATGTTTAAGAACTGTTTCTTTAGTTCATGGGCACATTCTTCCAAAACTATTTTCAATAGGGACTTTACTGAAACTCAGAAAGACACCAAAGCTTTATAATCTGTAATATATTAATGTGGACTGTTACCTTTTCATTACAAGCTGGATACCTGCTGTGGGTGCTTTTTTAAACCAGTTTGTTGATTGTAGGGTAGAAATCACTTCAAAATGTTTAAAGGAATTTTCTACTTTTGAAAGTTTGAGTCAATCTTATGGTGTGTCTATTAAAGCAGTGAGTATTGTAAATTGATATGGAATAAATATAGTTAGATGGAAAGCATCATTATGGCAGATGCCAGTATTTTGATTATATGCTAGTAGTCTTCTATAGTTAATATTTAATCTATAACTTTAAAAATATTAGTTTCTATTTGTGGCAAGAAGAGAATTTAAATTAAAACAAGACAACAAATATACCCAGATTATGCCAATGATTATTATTTATTTCCTCTTTCCCTTGTGACGTTTCAAAGAAAAAAAAAAAGCCAAGTAGCAAAATATATTATTGTATTTACTCTTAATTTCCTTCTGCTGTCTACTTTTATGTATGGGGGAAATTCACACTTATTCAAAATTTTAAAAACTTCAAATGAGCATGATCTCGTTTTGCTGTTAGCATAGAATTACAATGGTAATATAATTGTACTTCTGTTTTTTGTCAAGCTTTCAGCAGGAGGGAGGGAACGGATGAGCCCTGGGTAAGGATTTATATTTTTTATCAAAGACTTTTGTGGATCTTGAAAGAATTTAATTTGGTTTTAGAATTAGGTGTATGTTGCCTTATCACCTTTTAGGTATATCACTGGTTGTTAATTCTATAGGTTTTTAAAAAAATATACAGAATGTTTTTACACCTAATGTGTAAAATACACCTACTATATCTATAGATAGATTTAATTAAATGAAACATGCATCAAACTAAAATATAAAGGGGAAAGGCAAACTTGGAAATTGCAAAACAAATCTAATATATAATTACCCAGAGTTGCTTGATAGTGAGATAGGTGGCATATTAGATAGACAGACAGGCAGACAGGCAGACAGGCAGATAACTTATTCAAAGCTTAGTGCAATTATGCCTTTACTAATGGTTTGTGGAACATTAAGAACATTTAAGAGTTTTTCTGCCAGTGTTAGAATTGGGCCTCATCATAAATATGTTATAAGCAAGCTCATATGTCTTTATGACATAAGTATTTGGGGTGAATCTTAAGAAGAAGAAGAATCTTAAGAACCTTAAGAAATTGTTTGGCATAAATTGTGATTTTACAGTTCAAAGAATGTCACAGTGTTCCAAAGGATTCCTCATTCCCACTTCCCCTTTCTTGATTTCCTTTTGCTTTTAATTTAATACAACATAAGCATTGAACCTAAATCCAAACATGTTGTAAATTTAGCCTCTGGGTTTTTTTTTTCTTAGTTTAAAAATCACAATCATGTTCACAATGTATTAAAAATCTTCTTTTGCTGTTCCTAATCATGCTTAAAATACATTAAATTCTATTTAAATGGGAGCCAGGTTGGTATAATAAGGCACAAGGCTAAAAAGATATGATTTACTTTCACCTTAGGAATGACTTAACTGGATGACCTTAACTCAAAGACTTAAACAAACAAACAAACAAACAAACATTACTTTATGCTATAGTTGGTTATACATTGATTATTCCTCAGAATGTTTGAGCTAAATATTCACATACATTCTTCACAAAATCTGAAAATTATGTAATTGTAGGCAGCTATTTAGGCTATTAAATCTTACATATTTTCCAATAAAAGAAGCCAGAATCACGTCCCATCAACATAAACATGTAGAGCCCAGCATTTCTTTGGTTCTACTTTTCACAGTTATTATTCTTTATGCAGTCCTTACCCACCTTCAGTCAGTTTCTGCCTTCAGTTTCTGTACAAATACCTTATTTCATGTCCTGCTCTCTGGAATGGTGGAGAACAGTTGTGTTTTGTTTTGTTTTGTTTTGTTTTGTTTTGTTAACATTCTTTACGAACTTGAAAATACAATAATGTTACTCTCTTAATTCACCCTATGAGTTAGCTTCTGGTCCTTCTTCTTTTCTGAAACTTAACCAGTTTTTCAGAAGCTCCTTTAAAGTGTAGTGTTCAGAATAGGATACTACACTTTTAGTACACAATTTTTATTTTGTAAGTGAAGAATTTCCCATTTGTTTAAAATTTCAATTTTCTATCAGTTTTATCAGGATTTTTCCATTTTTCAATCCCTTTCAGGATTTTGAATATTCTAAGCAATTTTGTATTTGTATCAACTGAATTTGGAAGGTTTTTTTTTCCCTACTTATTCATTACTTAATTAAAGTATTGAAGACAGGGCTGAGAACTAAATGTTGAGGCATCATATTCATCATTTTTTTCCGTTTATGAAAAACTATTGATGAGAACTCTGAGTATGATTTTCAAACATGTACAAAGTCACTTAATTGTTATGTAATATTGCCCCAGAATTTCTCAGATATCAAGCTCTGAGCCAGTTCCCTTAGTCACATAGTTCTGGAGGTGTAAGCTTATTCAGTTTAATCTTAAAGCTGGACCATATTTACTAATCTCAGAAGCCAATCCTGGAACTTCCAGTATGCTCTTCAAAATTTTCTAATGAAGCACATACTTTCTATTTGAAAGAGGCTTAAGTAATTAAAATGACATGGAGAAAAATGAATTTTTTAACATTTTTCCCTTTGTATTGAAGTTGAGAAAAAGAAATATATCACCATTAATAGATGGAGACCTTCATTGGCATTTACAGATTTATAGAAGGATCCCATCACAAGTTTACAATTAAAAAAATGTTTTACTGCATTTAAGCTATACTATATAATGGCCTATTATTCACTAATGGTTTGTTTATATGATTTGTATCACCATAATAAGTCCTAGAGCAACACTTATTATAGAAAAAAATAGCATAAGTTATTTCCATATTATTAAAACATCCCCCACAGCAGCTTCATTTATAATCATGTGTGCATACAGGCCAATTTTTTAACTCAGCCATATCATTGCATCTTCACAGTGTTCATTACTGTTTGACTTGCAATCAACATCTAATTCATGAATGCTTGTTTTATTCCTGCCAATTAATTGTAGAATTTGTTTGATACAGTTTCTTTTCTGAAAATCGAACATGGCATATGTTGTTGCTCTTTAAAAATGCATGTGATGGGCATATGATGAGAATGTTGGCACAAATATTAACTTCTGGCTGAATGTACAGCATTTCTGAGGTTTGTCTACTCCACCCAAACATCTGCTGTAACTAGTCTTCTGTGTTATACTTGTTAAAGCTTGCTGCAAAAGCCTCAAAGTAATAATTCTCCATTCCACTTTTGAAAAGCCTACAATATAGAAAATTTTAAATAAAAGCCTCTATAAGTTTAAGTATATTTTGAGGGATAGGGTGAGGCACAATGTATTTATTTATTTATTTTTAAAAAAAGAGTTAGTGTTCAGGCA